>JAODAL010063985.1:0-18951 GCA_025379985.1 Phyllomedusa bahiana
AAAAACACCTGTCTGAAATGTAAACGGATAAAAAAGGTATTTTTGGCACCTATCATAACCCCCTTGGGACACAAAGTTGCTGGATTCAAAAATTTTTCGCAAGGTGGCTTATCAAAAAACTGGCCCGCGCAAAGTGAAAAAAAAAAACTATCTGAAATGTATACGGGATAAAAAAAGTATTTTTTGGGGACCCATCTTACCTTGGTGAAACAAAATTGCTGTATTTAAATTTAACTGCAAAATAGTCTTTTAAAAAAGCTTACGACCCAAAAAGAAAAAAACACCTTCTGAAATGTATAACGGATAATAAAAGGTTTTTGGGACCTACATCACCTGTGAGACTACAAATTGCTGTATTAAATTTAACTGCAAGGGACTCTATCAACACAGCTGCCTGGCCAAAGTGAAAAAAACACGTATCTGAAATGTAAAACGGATAATAAAAGGTATTTTTTGGGACCTATCAATTCACCTGTGGGGACTACAAATTGCTGTAAATTTAAATTTAACTGCAAAGTAGATCTATCAACAAAGCTTGACTGGGCCAAAAGGAAAAAAAAACACCGTGTCTGAAATGTTTTAAAAGATAATAAAAGTAATTTTTGGCACCTATCAGTACAAACCTGTGGTGACTACAAAAATTGCTGGATTCAAATTTAACTGCAAGGGGGCTCTATCAACACAGCTTGGCCTGGCCAAAAGTGAAAAAAACACTATCTGAAATGTATACGGATAATAAAAGGTTTTTTGGGACCTATCAAATTTACCTGTGGTGACTACAAATTGCTGTATTCAAATTTAACTGCAAAGTAGATCTATCACAAATCTTGACTGACCCCAAAAGTGAAAAAAACACCTGTCTGAAATGTATACGGATAATAAAAGGTATTTTTTAGCACCTAATCAATCTCCTGTTGTGACTACAAAATAGCTGTAAATCCAAATTTAAGTGCTATGTAACCTCTATCAACAAAGCTTACTGACCAAAATTGAAAAAAAACAACTGTCCCTGAAATGTAATTATTTGGATAATAAACGATTATTAGGCACCTATCCATTTCACCTGTGTGACTACAAAATTTCTGACTTCAAATAAAACTGCAAAGTATCTCTCTCAAACAAGCTAGACTGACCAAAAGTGAAAAAAAAAACAACCGTCCTGAAAAGTATACCGGATAAAAAACGGTATTTTTTGGCACCATCAATTGACCTGTGGGAATTACAAAAATTGCTGAATTCAAATAACCGTGCTAGGTACCTCTAATCAACAAGGCTTGTACTGACCAAAAGTAAAAATAACACCTTTCTGAAATGTATAGGATAATAACGGTATTTTTGGCACCTATCAATTCACCTTGTTGACTACAAAATTGCTGTATCAAATTAAGTTGCAAGGTACCTCTATCAACAAAGCTTGACTGACCAAAAGGTGAAAAAAAGAAAACACTTTTCTGAAATGTATACGAATAATAAATCGTATTTTTGGCACCTATCAATTCACCTTGGTGACTACAAAATGCTCTATTCAAAATTAACTAGCAAAGTAGCTCTAACAACCAAGCTTGACTGCCAATAGTGAACAAAAACACTTGTCCTGAAATGTATACTGGATAAATAAACAGTATTTTTTGGCACCTATCAATTCACCTGTGGTGACTTCAAAATTACAGAATCAAATTTAAGTGCTCAGGTACCTCTTATCAACAGTGCTTGACGACCAAATGTGAAAAAAAACCTGTCAGAAATGTATACGGATAATACCGGTATTTTTTGGCACCTACAATTCACCTGTGTGACTACAAAAATACTGTATTCAAATTTAAAGTGCTAGGTACCTCTATCAACAAAGCTGCTCTGACTGACAAAGTAAAAAAAACACCTGTCTGAAATGATACCGGATTTTAAACGTATTTATGGCACCATTCAATTCACCTGTGGTGATCTACAAATTGCTGTATTCAAATTTAACTGCAAAGTAGCTCTATCAACAAAGCTTAACTTACTCAAAAGAGAAAAAAACACCTTCAGAAATGTATACGGATAATAAACGGTATTTTGGCACCTATCAATTCACCTGCGTGACTACAAAATTGCTGTATTCAAATTTAACAGCAAAGTCGCTGCTATCAACAAAGCTTGACATTACCAAAAGAGTGAAAAAACACCTGTCTGAAATTATACTCGAAAATAAACGTATTTTTGGCAATATCAATTCACACTGATGGTGACCTATAACATTGCTGTTTTCAAATTTAAGTGCTAGGTACCTCTATCAACAAGGCTTGACTGACCAAAAGTGAAAAAAGCACCAGTCTGAAATGTATACAGATGATAAACGGTATTTTTGGCACCTATCAATTGACCTGTGGTAACTACAAAATTGCTGTATTCAATTTTAAGTGCTAGGTACCTCTATCAACAAAGCTTGACTGACCAAAAGTGAAAAAAAAAAAAACACCTTTCTGAAATGTATACGGATAATAAACGGTATATATGGGCACTATCAATTCACCTATGGTGACTACAAATTGCAGTATTGAAATATAAGTGTTAGGTACCTCTATCAACAAACTTGACTGACCAAAAGTAAAAAAACACCTTTCCTGAAATGTATACGGATAATAAAACGGTATTTGGCACCTATCAATTGACCCTGTGGCAACTACAAAAATGTGCTGTATCTCAAATTTAACTCGCAAAGTAGCTCTTCAACAAAGCTTGACTGACCCTAGAGAAAAAAAACACTTGTCTGAAGGATACAGATAATAAACGGTATTTTGGCACCTAATCAATTCCCACCTGTGGTGACTAAAAAATTGCTGTAATTCAAATTAAAGTGCTAGGGCTACCTCTATCAACAAGGCTTGACTGACCAAAAAGTAAAAAAACACCCTGTCTGAAATGTCATACGGATAATTAAACGTATTTTTGGCACCTATCAATTCACCTGTGGTGACTACAAAATTGCTGTATCAAATTTTAAGTGCTAGGTATCTCTATCAACAAAGCATGACTGACCAAAAGTAGTACAAAAAAACACTTTTCTGAAAATGTAATACGGATAATAATCGGTATTTTTGGCACCTATCAGATTCACCTGTGTGACTACAAAATTGCTTAATTCAAATATAACTGCAAAGTAGCTCTATCAACAAAGCTTGACTGACCAAATGAAAAAAAAACACTTGTTCTGAAATGTATACGGAAAATAAACAGTATTATTGGCACCTATCAATTCACCTGTGGTGACTACAAAAATGCTGTATTCAAATTAAGTGCTAGTACCCTCTAACAACAAAGCTTGACTGACCCAAAAGTGAAAAAAACACCTTTCTGAAATGTAACTGAAAATTAACTGGGGTATTTTTGGCACCTATCAATTGACCTATGGTGACTACAATATTGCTGTATTCAAATTTAAGTGCTAGCTACCTCTATCAACAAAGCTTGACTGACCAAAAGTGAAAAAAAACACATGTCTGAAATGTAAACAGATAATAAATGGTATTTTTGGCACCTATCAATCCACCAGTGGTGACTGACAAAATTACTGTAATCAAATTTAAGTGCACAGGTACCTTTATCAACAAGGCCCATGACTACCAAAGAGTGAAAAAAAACACCTGTCCTGAAATGTAAACGTATTATAAACGTGTAATTTTTGGCACCTATCAATTCACCTGTGGTGACTACAAAATTGCTGTATTTTCCCCAAATTTAACTGCAAAGTAGCTCATCAACAAAGCTAACTGGACCAAAAGTGAAAAAAACACCTGTCTGAATGTTACGGATATATAAACGGTATTTTTATGGCACCTATCACTTCACCTGCGGTGACTACATAATTGCAGTTTTCAAATTTAACTGCACAAGTAATCTCTATCAACAAAGCTTAACTGACCAAAAGTGAAAAAAACACCTGTCTTAAATGTATACGGATAATAAACGGTATTTTTGGCACCTGTCAATTCACCTGTGGTGACTACAAAATTGCTGTATTCAAATTTAACTGCAAAGAAGCTCTATCAACAAAGCTTGACTGACCAAAAAGTGAAAAAACAATTGTCTGAAATGTAGGCGGAAAATAAACGGTATATTTTGGCACCATCAATTCACCTGTGGTGACTACAAAATTGCTGATTCAAATTAAGTGCTAGGTACCCACTATCGAACAAAGCTTGACTGACCAAAAGTGAAAAAAACACCTGTCTGAAATGTATACAGGATAATAAACGGTATTTTTGGCACCTAACAATTCACACTGTGGTGACTACAAAATTCCTATATTCCAAATTAACTGCAAAGTAGCTCTCTCAACAAAGCATGACAGAACCAAATGTGAAAAAAACACCTTCTGAAATGTATCGATAATAACAAGGTATTTTTGAGGCACCTATCAATTGACCTGTGGTAGACTAACTAAATTTGCGTATTCAAATTTAAGTGCTAGAAATCCTCTATCAACAAAGCATGGACTGCCAAAAGTGAAAAAACCACCTGTCAGAAATGTATACTGATAATAAACTGTATTTTTTGGGCACCTAATCAATTATGATTGTGGTGACAACAAATTGGCTGTATTCAAATTTAACAGAAAAGTAGCTCTATCAAACAAAGCTGTGACTAACCAAAAGTGATAAAAAATACCTGTCTGAAATGTATACGGATTATAAACGTATTTTTGCACCTATCAATTCACCTGTGACCACAAAATTTGCTGTATTCAAATTTAACTGGCAAGTACTCTATCAACAAACCTAGACTAACCAAAAGTGAAAAAAACACTTGTCTGAAATGTAAACGGATATAAACGTGGTATTTTTTGAGCACCCTAACAATTCGCCTGTGGTGACTACAAAATTGCTGTAATCAAATTTAATGCTAGTACCTCTATCAACAAGGGCTTGACTGACCAAAAGTGAAAAAACACCTGTCTGAAATGGTTATACGGATAATAAAGTAGTTTTTTTTGGCACCTGTCAATTGACCTATGGTGACTACAAAATTGCTGCATTCAAAATTTAGGTGCTTAGGAACCTATAACAACAAAGCTTGACTCACAAAAAGTGAAAAAAACACCTGTCTGAAATGTATACGGATATAAACGGTATTTTTGGCACCTATCAATTCAACCTGTGTTGTCTACAAAATTACTGTACTCAAATTTAACGCAAAGAGTAGCTCTATCAACAAAGCTTTACTGACCAAAGTGAAAAAACACCGTATTTGAAATGTATACGGATAAT
Organism: Phyllomedusa bahiana; assembly: GCA_025379985.1. Taxonomy (NCBI): domain Eukaryota; kingdom Metazoa; phylum Chordata; class Amphibia; order Anura; family Hylidae; genus Phyllomedusa; species Phyllomedusa bahiana. Next base: position 5,247 of record JAODAL010063985.1, read on the forward strand.
AAACGGTATTTTTTGGAACCTATCAATTCACCTGTTGTTACTACAAAATTGATGTTTTCAAATTTTAATTCAAAGTAGCTCATCAACAAAGCTGATTGACCAATCTTGAAAAATACACTTGTCTGAATGTATACGGATAATAAACGGTATTTTTGGCACCTATCAATTCAACCTGTGGTGACTACAAAACGCTGTTATTCAAATCTAAGTGTTAGGTATCTCTATCACAAAACTGGACTGACCAACAGTGAAAAAAACACCTGTCTGAAATGTATACAGATAAAAAACTGTATTTGGCACTATCATATTGACCTGTGGTGACTACAAAATGCTGTATTCAAATTTAAGTGCAAGGTACCCTCTATCACAAAGCTTGACTCACAAAGTGAAAAAAACCCCTATCAGAAATGTATACGGATTATTACCGGTATTTTTTATTGGGCACCTATCAATTCACCTGTGGGTGACTACAAAATGCTAGTTTTCAATTAACTAACTGCAAAGTAGCTCTATAAACAAAGCTTTAACTGACCAAAGTGAAAAAAACACCTCTGTCTAAATGTATATGGTGCTCAAGGATTATGCTACATCCATCTTCCCATCTACTCTGACAAACTTCCCAGTCCTGACTGCAGCAAAACATGGATACAGCATGATCTTGCCACCACCATGCTTCATGGTGGGGATAGTGTGTTCAGTGGGATGTACAGTGTTGGTGTTACGGGTGTCCCCGTAGCCCTCGTATTGGGTCGTGGGCACACCCGCACCTCCGCAGCGCCCACAGCTGCGAACGGCACCATGGCCCAGCACCCGGGCTGCGGGTGCGCCCGCAGCTCTGATCTGCACTTACCTCGTCCCGCTCCTGTTCCCATCCCGGCGCGTGCTCTTCTGTGGCCGGTATGATGCGCTCGCCCACTAGGAACCTCCACACAGTACTGCAGCTAATTTAAAAGGGACAGCGCGTCCAGTGATTTGGCTGCACCGGCCCGCAGACCCTATTTAAGTCCTGCCCCTTCTGTGTTTACCCTGCCGAATTCAATAGTGCCCTGTGCCTTGTAGAGGATGCGTACCCGAGTATCATAGTTGTCTACTGTTACTGTACCTTTTGCCTCGTCCCATGACCATGAACCCCATTGCCAACTGTCCTGACCTTCAGTCTTTCCCGACCACGAGCCTGCTTCACATTCTGTACCAAGCAACACTCGCTGCCACCTGCAAGACAATACACATCAGGTGTAGCGACCCGGTAGCAATCTGCCGCCAGCAAAGTCCATCCCGCTTTGCGCGGGCTCTGGTGAAAACCGACCACATAGATTCTGCACCCCTGGCGAGGCTTACACCATCGCTTCTGGTGGTCCAGAGGATCCACTTCCACTGACCGTTACATTTGGCTTTCCTACAAACAAAGCATTTGTCATTTAGGCCAGAAAGTTTAATTTTGGTCTCATCTGACTAGAGCACCTTCTTCCACATGGTTTCTGTGCCCCCTATTTAGCTTTTTCAGACCGCAAAGGGGGCTTCTTATGGCTTGTTTTCAAAAAGGGCTTTCTTCTTGCCACTCTTCCATAAAGTTTGGATTTGTGGAGTAAATCACTAATAGTGGTCCTTCGGACAAATTCTCCCAGCTATCTTAACTTAATTGATAATAGATTGAACAGTGCTCCATGAAATATTCAGGGCTATTTTTTAAGAACCTAACCTTGCAATATACTTTTCCACAACTTTATCCCTCAACTGTCTGGTGTTTCCTTGGTTTTCATGATGCTATTTGTTCACTAATGATCTCTAACCTCTGAGGCCTTCACAAAACATCTGTAGTTATACTGAGAATAAATTACATACAGATGTAATTTATTTACTAATTTGGTGACTTCTAAAGGCAATTGGTAACACTGGATTTTATTTAGGGCATGTCCCCACTGCACGGGTTTTCGGCCTGAAAAAAGTGTCTCTCTACTATACGCAGCCGACACTGTGGAGTCCCGGGATCGGGCGGTTGAGGCGCAGTATTGTATGGGATAGGGTAAGTGATAGAGATATGAGATGACTGTTTTTTATTTGCATTTATTTATTCTGTGCAACGGTCTATTTCATAAATGTGCTCCATTCGAGAAAGGAATCATTCCTTAACCCAAGATTGTCATTGTATTCACGTGCCAGGTTTTCAACTATGAAGTACTGTGGTTTGAGCCCATAAGGCTCTTAGTGGACTAATATGAAACCGCATTTGTGAGATTATTGGTGACTCCTTGTGGTGAGTTTTGATAGCAAATCTTGTTTATGCAATTTTTATCATCTTTTGAACTATCTCAGTATACCCGTTATATAGAGTTAATTATTTCTCAACAGTTCCTGATTGTACATTATACCCCTGGTCGTTATATCCATTTACTTCCCCAAACTTACCCCCAGAGGTGACCGGTTAGGTACAATTAAGGGGCCGGTCGAAACATGTCGGGTTGGGACCATAGGGATATTTAGGGACTACTGAGGGATAGGTTCCTGACAGGGACGCCCTTATCAGGGCGCTATTTCCTGTTTTCTTGATAGGCTAGGTTTTAGTATCACTGTTAGGGTGTAACCGGGCATATATATGTGCTGGTCTCACTTTTTTGTTTTGCTTTAGTACTATAGTAAAACTGTTTTCTTGCTTATTTGGAGAGATAGTATTTGTATTTGTGTATTTTTTTATTGGTAGTTTTGATACAAGTTATGTTTTATAGGACTTCCTCTTCTCTTTCGTATAATTGTTCTGTGATCAAGAGGTATTTAGTCAGCTTCCGCTTGTATTGTACTTTTGAACGGGGCCAGTTTGTTTACACTGCTTTGGGTTCTATAACGGCATGGCAGGATTTCTTTTCAAAGGACCTAGCATGGAGCAATGGTCGCTGGATTCTAAGGACGTTTTCTTTGAGAAACCTATTATTCAGCAATAGTGATGAGCGATTACGTTGACTATCGTCATCGGGTCGATAGTCGATATTGGCAATTATCAAGACGATTTCCGATAGTCGATAATAGATTATCGCCGATGATCTTTAAAGTCTATGGGAGAGGAACAACACCTTCATTCTTACACCCAAACAGGGCTGGAGAAGCTGGAATTAACATCCACAACAGTCAAATGGATATGTGCTACATCTTAGGCACACACTTAGGTTATAAAAGCCACAGAAAAAAAGTCACAGACCATTCGCTATCCCTGTCTTGTACCACAGCCTGACCCTTAAACCTGCATGACCCACAAATTAATAGTGCCAGAAGGCAGTATTATTTGGACCATCATTTTACTTGAACTTGACATTGATTATCCATGTCCTGGGCCACAGCATGAGCCCCGAACCTGCATGACCCCCAGATTAAAAAAGTGCCGGAAAAAGGAGTCTTTTAACCACCATTTTAGTTGAACTGGACATTGACTATATCTGTCCTGGACCGCAGCATGACACTTAAACCTGCATGACCCCCAGATTTAAAAAGTGCCGGAAAAAGGAGTCTTTGAACCACCATTTTAGTTGAACTGGACATTGACTATACCTGTTCTGTACCACAGTATGACCATTAAACCTGTCTGACCCACAGATTAAAAAGTGCCAGAAAAAGGAGTCTTTCAACCACCATTTTAGTTGAACTGGACATTGACTATACCTGTCCTGGACCGCAGCATGACCCCAAAACCCACATGACCCACATGACGATGATGACGACATTTGTGGCCGTGACTGGGAGGACGAGGAGGTAAGACTGCTGGATGCAGGTTGCATTAACCACTGAAGAACAGATTGGCGACGCTGATCGTTACTGAGATTCACAGGGCCCTGACCCAGCGATGACAGGCCTGACGGTCCTGCAACCGACGATCCGCTGGCATGCGTGTTGTCGCCAGCACTGGAAGGAGCACCTTCTCTCGTACCTCTACCTCCATGTCCTACCCCCCTCTTTGCTTGCTTACCACCTGCATTTCGCTCCATGTTCAGAAAGATAAAAATTTGAGAAGGTATGGAAGAGTTTTTGAAAGTCTCTTATTAAAAGACGGCAAATCACAGCTATTCTTAAATCCCTCTAATTTCCTACAGCCCCAATGAAATACACCAACAGTAAATACAAAATTTCTGTATTCAAATTTAATTACAAGGTGGCTCTATGAACAAAACTGGGCCGCACCAAAGTAAAAAAAAAACACCTATTTGAAATGTATACGGATAATAAAAGCTGGTTTTTGCACCTATAAATACACCTGCGGTGACGACAAAATTGCTGTATTCAAATTTAAGTGCAAGGTGGCTCTATGAACAAAACAGGGCCGCACCAAAGTGAAAAAAATACCTATTTTAAATGTATATGGATAATAAAAGGCGTTTTTTGCACCTATAAATACACCTGCGGTGACTGCAAAATTGCTGTATTCAAATTTAAGTGCAAGGTGGCTCGATGAACAAAACAGGGCTGCACCAAAGTGAAAAAAAACAGCTATTTGAAATGTATACGGATAATAAAAGGCTTTTTTTTGCACCTATAAATACACCTGCGATGACTACAAAATTGCTGTATTCAAATTTAAGTGCAAGGTGGCTCCATGAACAAAACAGGGCCGCACCAAAGTGAAAAAAACACCTATTATGAAATGTATACGGATAATAAAAGGCGTTTTTTGCACCTATAAATTCACCTGCGGTTACTACAAAATTTCTGTATTAAAATTTATGTGAATGGTAGCTCTCTCAAAAAAAGGGGGCCCCACCAAAGTAAAAAAAACACCTATTTGAAATGTATACGGATAATAAAAGGCTTTTTTTGCACCTATAAATACACCTGCGGTGACTACAAAGTTGCTGTATTCAAATCTAAGTGCAAGGTGGCTGTATGAACAAAACAGGGCCGCACCAAAGTGAAAAAAACACCTATTTGAAATGTATACGGATAATAAAAGGCGTTTTTTGCACCTATAAATACACCTGTGGTGACTACAAAATTGCTGTATTCAAATTTAAGTGCAAGGTGGCTCTATGAACAAAACATGGCCGCACCAAAGTAAAAAAAAAACCCTATTTGAAATGTATACGGATAATAAAAGGCGGGGGTTTTGCACCTATAAATACACCTTTCGGTGACTACAAAGTTGCTGTATTCAAATTTATGTGCATGGTGGCTCTATGAAAAAAACTGGGCCGCACCAAAGTGAAAAAAAAACCTATTTGAAATGTATACGGATAATAAAAGGCTTTTTTTGCACCTATAAATACACCTGCGGTGACTACAAAATTGCTGTATTCAAATTTAAGTGCAAGGTGGCTCTATAACAAAACAGGGCCTCACCAAAGTAAAAAAAAAACACCTATTTGAAATGTATACGGATAATAAAAGGCGTTTTTTGCACCTATAAATACACCTGCGGTGACTACAAAATAGCTGTATTCAAATTTACAAAAGCTCTCTTTTCAAAAGCCTGCCTGCCTGCCAGCCAGCCAGCCTGTCTCTCTGTGTTCGCCCGCACTCCCCCCCCCACCCCCCCCACCTTGCGGCTGTACAGCGCTAGATGCTCCTTTACAATTCTCAGTCTTAGTAACTAAAAACTGAAAATCTCTAATCTACCTAAGTTCTAATGTTCACAGCTAAAAGGATAGTTGTCTGTGTGAACAACTAGAACAGTTTCGCTGAGCTGTTTTGAGAGTGACCGAGCACACGTCCTGCTCTTATGATACACTGACACACACTGAGGCTGAACAGGAAGGGCTGTTCTATGTAAAATGAGGTCATGTGATTTTTCCAGCCAATCACAACCATACACATCCCAGTCATGACGTCGCACACCCAGCTCACCCTGCTCTATTCTCTAAGCTGATTTGCTGGCCGCCAAAATGACAGGAAGTGCTGAAAATGGCGCGATATTAATAGATTATGCACAGATTTTAACCTAAATTATCGCGTGATCGAAAAAATCTGATCAACATAAAAACCGTGCCGATTTCAACTTTGTCGATAATAATCGCTCAACACTATTCAGCAACAACCTCCTCCTATGTTTCAAATTGCCTTTCGGGAAGTCACCAGAACCTATAAGGAGCAAATATCATCTTGGTGGGAGGTAGAAAGTCTGGAACAGTATCTAAAAAACAACATAGTCCGCAGCGGTTTACGCATAACGTTGATTCCATCACACCGTAATAAATCTAGTACTTTTCCTACTAAATGGGAGAAAGTAATCACGGCTTGCTCTTTGTGCCTGATGACTGTCCTTTTAGAGGAGGAAAAGGAAGCCTTGGCTGCACTAAGCACTAAGCCTAAGGAGCAAATCGATTTGATACAAAGATTTTCAAGTGATTCGGATTTTGCTAATAAGGAAAAACATCTACAGGTAGCAATAGAAAGGTTCCAGTACCATCTCAAGGACTGAAAACATCTGCAATTTTTATGTGATCTCGCTGATTTTCATGAGAATAAGGCATATTTATGCCTTAACAATAGGACTAATCAAAAAGAAGTACTCACAGATTTATCGTCCACAGAAACAGATATCTCAGATACTGAGAGAGAGAAATATACGTACCTCCAGAGCATCCACTCGTTCTTGGGGGAATAGAGGAAGAAGGGGTTCCCAGAGAGGTCGAGGCACAGGTCCCCGTTTTTTAGATCCAACAAACTCTTATCAATTGAGGGAACGCTACCATACCCCCCAATATCGAACGTAACTCAGACTAGTGGAAAAGATGAATCTCAGATTATAAATCTTTCTAAGCAAAGTCTTACATCTGACAAATTAACAGTACTAAATAAGGTTTATCTTTTGTCCCCATAAGCAGATTAAATCTGCTTAATTGGACGAGGGATCTTAACCTATTTGCCAGGAAATTGTTGTGGAAAACATTTTTTGCCCTGAAAAATAAACGGAAGTATGCAGAACTAGGCATCCCAACTGACATGTTATCTGATGTTAGGCTTCTATTTGGATTATCAGAAGTACCACAAAACAAGTTAGGGAAAGGTCCATTCACCAGTCTTAAACCACCTAATAACAAAATGGCTCCCCTGGGGGAGGTGTCTTGTGTTGACGTCTTTCTTAATTTAGTCCTAAGAGATTTTGAACAACTCCAGGGGAATCAGTGGAATAATTTTTCTACGATCGAACATAAAGCTTTGATCGATCTCTCTAACAAAATGATATTTGCATCAAATCATCTGACAAGGGAGGAAACAAAGTCATTCTTGATAATCCTCAGTACAAAGAAATGTGTTTAGCCCTTTTTTCCGATGGAATTTGTTATGAGAGATTGAATACTGATCCTACCTTGCAATACCAACAAGACTTGAAATATCTTTTGACTCAGGCCAAGTGTGATGGACTAATAGATCAAAATGAATTTAACTTTCTGTTTCCGCGCTTTCCACGAGTAGCGACTTTTTATTCGCTACCCATAAGGGTTTAGTTCAGCTAAAGGGCCATCCCATTGTATCAGGAATAGATGCCCTATGTCAGAACTGTGGCATCTACATTGATTCCATACTAGCTCCATTTGTGGAAGCTTTGCCCTCGTTTGTAAAAGATACCACGGCGATGTTGAGATTACTGGAGGACATCACTGTTGGTCAGGATTCATTCCTGGCCAGCATTGATGTAGAATCACTATATACCTCAATTCCCCACACATTAGACATTGAGGCGGTCAGATACTTTCTGTCCTCTCGAGGAAACCAATTTGGAGGACATAATGCTTTTGTCCTCAGCCTTCTTGAATTCATCCTTAAGAGCAACTATTTTCTTTTTGACTGGGAGGTCTTCCACCAGCTAAGAGGGACCGCGATAGGAAGTCCCTGTGCTCCGGCCTATGCGAACCTATATCTTGGCTGGTGGGAGGCCTCCTGTGTCTTTGGAGATGAGCCCCTAAGTTTTTCTGATCATATCGCGTTGTGGGCTTGGTATATTGATGATGTTCTGTTAATTTGGAACGGTTCTCATGATTAATTTAGTGATGATGAGACATTTGAACATCAATTCCTTTAATTTGAGGTTTACATATGAGATCGAACCAGAATCTCTGCCTTTTCTGGATATCAAGATCATCAAGAATCGGTTGAGTGAATTGTCTACGACTATATATTGCAAACCAACAGCCACAAATTCCCTGCTTCGATGGGAGAGCTGTCATCCCTTACCACTGAAGCGGGGAATTCCACGTGGGCAATATCTACGACTTAGAAGGAACTGTTCCTCCCTTGATGATTTCAAGAAAGAGGCAGCAGTACTTCGCGAGCGCTTTCGTGAGAAGGGATATCCTGATTTTGTACTTAGGCAGTCCTATAAATATGCTCTTTCACAGGAAAAATCAAATTTATTAACATCTAAAAATCAAAGTAAACGGGATATACAGCAGACAAAAGTCCGAATTGTCGGAACATTTGATAATGCAGCTGCCCAGGTTAGGGAAGTCCTTCACCGTCACTGGCACATCTTACAGATGGATCCTGACTTGCGCGATTCTGTAGGTACCTGTCCGTCTATTTCATATAGATGGGGCCGTAATTTGCATGACCTCTTGGTTGATAGCCATTTCGGCTCACCAAAAAAGGCTTGCTGGCTAAAAAGACCTTGTGGAAACTTTAAATGTGGAAACTGTACATTTTGTCCCTATATGGATAAAAGCATCACTTTCAGGGACTCGCTTGGAGTGAGGACTTTCAATATAAGACACTTCATCAATTGTAAATCAACGTTTGTGGTTTACCTAATTACATGTACCTGCGGCATGCTGTATGTTGGCAAGACAACTCAACAGCTACACAGGAGAATAGGTAAACATCTTGGGGACGTTAGGCACCAACGTGACATGGATGTGTCACGTCACATTCATTTACATCATGGGGGCGATCCTATACATTTAAAATGGAAGGGGATCGATTGTGTTTTACCAACTTCTAGACGTGGTGACATGGACAAAATTCTCTTACGGAGAGAATGCTTTTGGATATATACTTTAAAAACCAAAGTGCCTGCAGGCTTAAATGAGACACTAGATTTTGGCTGCTTTATTTATGCCTTAACAATAGTTATCTTTAACAAGATTACAGATAAGCCATTTTTTTCACTCCTTAAAGCACATGTACCTTGTGTTTTCTGAAGGGATAACATCTCCTGCACTTGTCAGTGGAACTGCTCAACTACTTACAGAGATGCTAGACAAGCTTATCCCTGTTATTGAACACCCACAGTAGGAGGAGACAGAGTGAATGTTGCTGCATCTACAAAGCAAATCACAAATACTTGTTGGATTCTGAATTAGAATCCAACTAGTATTTTACAGACGTTTTTCATTTTTTGTCACGTTTTCCACAGTTTTTTTTATAACGGTTTTCACATTCGGACAGCCCATTGACACTAAATAGTACCTTTTTCTTCAGAAATCCGGTGGAAGAATGTGCATGTTCCAGGTTTTATGGGGATGGTTGACAGTCAGTTTCTATATCTTTCTGAGAAATACACCGCTTGAGAAATAATAGGATTGTAGAGTATTATATCATTGCTCCATTCTAAATAAACAACCATACATGTATCTACTACCAAGGAAGAAAAGGATTGTTAAAAGCCTTCTCCTGCCTCTGAAAATGTCGTTCTCTTTCTACTATGAGTGCTACAGGCAGTCTAATCCTGTGCGCTTAGCAAGCGAAGGTGCGTCCCGGAGTGCTGCTCGGCAATTCATTACTGCGCATGCGCTGTCACTACGGACTCTTCTCGCTTCTGCAACGCAACTCGGGACACTATTGACTGACGTCGTGGTGGCGCACATTTGCGCGCTTAAATACCCGACTCTTCTGGTCCCGAGTGTCCCTCTACTACACACAGCCGACGCTGTGCGGTCCCGGGAGCGGGCGGTTGAGACGCAGTATTGCATGGGATAGGGTAAGTGATAGAGAGTATGAGTGACTGTTTATTTGCATTTATTTATTCTGTGCTACGGTCTAATTGCTATAATGTGCTCCATTCTAGAAAGGATCATTCCTTATCCCAAGATTGTCATTGTATTCACTGTGCCAGTTTTCAACATATCAAGGTACTGTGGTTTGAGCCCATAAGGCTTTTTGTGGACTAATATGAAACCGCATTTGTGAAATTATTGGTGACTCCTTGTGGTGAGTTTTGATGGCAAATTTTGTTTATGCAATTTTGAAAATCTTTTGAACTATCTCAGTATACCCGTTGTATAGAGTTGATTTTTTTCTCAACAGTTCATGATTGTACATTATACCCATGGTCGTTATATCCATTTACTTCCCCAAACTTACCCCCTGAGGTGACCGGTTAGGTACAATTAAGGGGCTGGTCGAAACATGCCGGGTTGGGACCATAGGGATATTTAGGGACTACTGAGGGATAGGTTCCTGACAAGGATGCCCTTATCAGGGCGCTATTTCCTGTTTTCTTGATAGGCTAGGTTTTAGTATCACTGTTAGGGTGTAATAGGGCATATATATATGCTGGTCTCACTTTTTTGTTTTGCTTTAGTATTAGAGTAAAACTGTTTTCTTGCTTTTTTGGAGAGATAGTATTTGTATTTGTGTGTTTTTTATTGGTGGTTTTAATACAAGTTATGTTTTATAGGACTTCCTCTTCTCTTTAGTATAATTGTTCTGTGGTCAAGAGGTATTTAGTCAGCTTCCGTTTGTATTGTACTTTTGAACGGGGCCAGTTTGTTTTCACTGCTTAGGGTAAAAGGTGCAAGATTTATATTTTTTAAAAAGAGTTTTTCTCACTATAAAGATTAGCTTTCAACATGAAGGGACAATAAAAGGACAACAATAGAATTTACTTTAATCATGAGATAAGAGACATTTTATTTGCTCTGAGTGCACACAGGTTTATATGGTTATCTAATTCCCTGACCATAACTCTGTTATCTCATTAGAACAGAGAGCTTATAGCAGTGAGTGGAATCACCCTATGAATAGACTGAGCTCTGAAGCAAACTAGTTATCTTTAACAAGATTACAGATAAGCCATTTTTTTCACTCCTTAAAGCACATGTACCTTGTGTTTTCTGAAGGGATAACATCTCCTGCACTTGTCAGTGGAACTGCTCAACTACTTACAGAGATGCTAGACAAGCTTATCCCTGTTATTGAACACCCACAGTATGAGGAGACAGAGTGAATGTTGCTGCATCTACAAAGCAAATCACAAATACTTGTTGGATTCTGAATTAGAATCCAACTAGTATTTTACAGACGTTTTTCATTTTTGTCACGTTTTCCCACAGTTTTTTTTATAACGGTTTTCACATTCGGACAGCCCATTGACACTAAATAGTACCTTTTTCTTCAGAAATCCGGTGGAAGAATGTGCATGTTCCAGGTTTTATGGGGATGGTTGACAGTCAGTTTTCAAACAGTTTCAAAATCCAAAAACAGTGTTAAAACCGACTATAAATCCTTGCCGTGTAGGACCCTAAAACTGCTTGTGATTCAATGAAACAGTCTAGTGAGAAAACCCTTTAATGTAGATTAGTATATGGAAAATACATTTTAAAAAATCACCAAAAGACTCATGTAATACAAAAACTTGATAGAAAAATGTACCGTATATACTCGAGTATAAGCCGAGTTTTTCAGCACAAAAAATGTGCTGAAAAATACCACTCTCGGCTAATACTCGAGTCACTGTCGGCGCTCGGGCGCTGCGATGGCCCGAGTGCCGACAGGGACGCTTCAGCTATATGCAACTCCTTAGAGAGTGCATATAACTGAATGCCGAGTACCTGACAGCGGCCAGGCACTGCGGTGGCCCGTGCGCTGTCAGCGATTTCTTCCCATGCATGCGACTCCTCCGGAGCGCACACAGGAGAAGAGATACCACTGCGGAGGAGAGAGCGAGCGCTCCGTGCTCCGCAGTGGACTCCTGGTGGCCCCAGACTCGCGACTGTCCGGAGTTTCCGGCACAGGCAGCGTGTGTCATCACGCTGTGTGCGCGGCTTGATGACATCACCCGCCTGTGCCGAGAAGACCGAGGAGCACGCCCGGGAGACAAAGCAGTGGGGATCGAGGTAAGTGGGTGTTTTTTTGTTTTAAAATCCTACCTACAACTGCCTATAACCTGCGTAGGGGACCTATAACTGCCTATACCCTGCCTGTACCTGCCTATACCTGCCTAGTACTGCCTATACCTGCCTATACCTGCCTATACCTGCCTAGAACTGCCCTATACCTGCCTAGTACTGCCTATACCTGCCTATACCCTGCCTAGTACTGCCTATAGCCTGCCTATACCTGCCTAGTACTGTCTATAGCCTGCCTATACCTGCCTATAGCCTGCCTATACCTGCCTATAGCTGCCTAGAACTGCCTATACCTGCCTAGTACTGCCTATAGCCTGCCTATACCTGCCTAGTACTGCCTATAGCCTGCCTATACCTGCCTAGGGGACCTATACCTGCCTATAGCCTATCTAGGGGGACCTATACCTACCTAGTACTGCCTATACCCTGCCTATAACCTGCCTAGGGGGACCTATGCCTGCCTATAGCCTGCCTATGGGGCAATTACCTGCCTATAGCCTGCCTAGGGGGACCTATATCTGCCTATAACCAGCCTATAACGACCTATACCTGCCTATAGCCTGCCTATGAGGACCTATACCTGCCTATGGGGGCAATTACCTGCCTATAGCCTGCCTAGGGGGACATATAGCTGCCTAAATCAGCCTATGGGGGACATTAAACTGCGCATACATGCCTATAACCTGCCTATGGGGGACATTAAACTGCCTATACATGCCTATTACCTGCCTATGGGGGACATTAAACTGCCTATAACCGCCTATATCTGCCTATGGGGGACATTAAACTGCCTATACCTGCCTATGGGGGACATTAAACTGCCTATGTAATTTTATTGGTATCTATTTTTATTTTTAAAATTCACCAGTAGCCGCTGCATTTTCCACCTTAGGCTTATACTCGAGTCAATAAGCTTTCTCGTTTTTTGTGGCAAAAGTAGGTGCCTCGGCTTATACTCGGGTCGGCTTATACTCGAGTATATACGGTATTTATTTTCTGATGACACCTTTCCTTTAAGACATAATCTGATACTACTGAACGGCAGAATCATATTAGTTTTATGGACTTTAATATATTACATGTCACTTATGAGAGGCAGCTCACATTTGCTCAAATCAAATGACATTTTGACTCTGATACCAGATATTCATGTATTTTTACTACTTGTCCAGGTCATCACATATTTTTAAATCCACTGATAACTGACACAGATGTTTGATCATCATGCTAAATTGTGAAGATATTTCATGTTTTTATTATTTTACATCAAATATTTATCATAGAATTGTATTTTGTCTTTTGGTAAGGGAAATATATGACTGAACAACAGGAAAAAAGCAAACACAAAACCACGTTAGTACATATTTACAATATATGTATACAGTGCTTTATATTTTCCTCTTCCAAATGACTTTTTTATGCTGTATTCGGCCTGCTGTTCTGCCAAGGTTTTTGTAGCTTTGTTTTTTTAGGAAAATTACAGGAAAATATTTCTCACATTTTCAGCCTGAATAAGAACTGAGTCCAAAATATGTAAATTTTATTACAGATACAATAAAACAACATTTTGATAGTGAGAACTGCTTTCAGACATCTCAGAAAAAAAAATACAATGCTTTATATATCTAACAATTTAACAATTATCGGTTAAAATTTTTGAAGAA
>JAODAL010063986.1:0-18951 GCA_025379985.1 Phyllomedusa bahiana
ACTGGTACGGGGTAGGGATGGGTGTAGTTTTCGGGTACAGGGTTGGGGCTCGGTGGTGTGTGTCTTGTACTGGGTAGAGGCATCGGTGTAGTGACTGGTACAGGGTAGAGGCATCAGTGTAGTGTCTGGTACAGGGTAGAGGCATCAGTGTAGTGTCTGGTACAGGGTAGAGGCATCAGTGTAGTGACTGGTACAGGGTAGAGGCATCAGTGTAGTGACTGGTACAGGGTAGAGGCATCGGTGTAGTGTCTGGTACAGGGTAGAGGCATCAGTGTAGTGACTGGTACAGGGTAGAGGCATCAGTGTAGTGACTGGTACAGGGTAGAGGCATCGGTGTAGTGACTGGTACAGGGTAGAGGCATCGGTGTAGTGTCTGGTACAGGGTAGTGGCATCAGTCTAGTGAGTGGTACAGGGTAGAGGCATCGGTGTAGTGACTGGTACAGGGTAGAGGCATCAGTGTAGTGACTGGTACAGGGTAGAGGCATCGGTGTAGTGACTGGTACAGGGTAGAGGAATCAGTGTAGTGACTGGTACAGGGTAGAGGCATCAGTGTAGTATCTGGTACAGGGTGGAAGCATCACTCTAGTGACTGGTACAGGGTAGAGGCATCCAGTGTCGGACTGGGGGGTCTGGGGCCCACAGGGGAATTGATCTTGGGGGGGCCCACCCTACTTTTACATTGAAAATTTACCGGCCTCTCGGACATAAACGCGCCCATTTTACCCCCATAATACAGTGCGCAAAACAGAACTGTATTGTGTAGTTACAATAGAAAGGGGACTCAACATATCTGTCTATCTCACATATATGTCAGTCTAACATATCATAGACACAGGGCTAAATAGCTCCATCCATATCCCCCTCCACCCACATACAATATCCCCTCCACCCACATACAATATCCCCCTCCACCCACATACAATATCTCCCTCCACCCGCATACAATATCCCCCTCCACCCACATACACTATCCCCTCCACCCACATACACTATCCCCTCCACCCACATACAATATCCCCCTCCACCCACATACAATATCCCCCTCCACCCGCATACACTATCCCCCTCCACCCGCATACAATATCCCCCTCCACCCTCATACAATATCCCCCTCCACCCACATACAATATCCCCTCCACCCACATACAATATCCCCCTCCACCCACATACAATATCCCCCTCCCCCCTCATACAATATCCCCCTCCACCCACATACACTATCCCCCTCCACCCAATACACTATCCCCCTCCCCCCCCATACACTATCCCCCTCCACCCACATACACTATCCCCTCCACCCCCATATACACTATCCCCTCCACCCACATACAATATCCCCCTCCACCCACATACAATATCCCCCTCACCCACATACAATATCCCCCTCCACCCACATACAATATCCCCCTCCACCCACATACAATATCCCCCTCCACTTTTTCCCTTGGTCCCCACACCTATCCAATATAGAAGTAAAAAAAACCCCTCAAATTAGGGACTCACCGGAGATGTCATATCTGATGAGTCGTTCTTTTTCCCTTCTCTTCTGCATCCGTTCCAGACCGCCATGAGGGACTTGTCCCGGCCACAGCCCCATCCCTGCAGTAATTAAACAAAAATATCTTAGAATCCTCATTTTCCAGCATCTCTTTACCCATTTCCACCTCTGTACAAACTTCCCAGGGGTGGAGAGAGCGGGTAACCAAGCCATAACTTAGAGGCCTAGTTATCCTGAGGGTTGGAGGGTTGGGGAAAGGACTAACCCCCTGGAGATAATGCTACAAACTATGGGCTGCTGCCCTCTCAATTATATTACCAGGTAGGGAGACAAGAAACCCTAGGTAGGTAGGCAAATAGGCAAGGCCCCATCTGTAGGTAGGTGGTTTCTCCCAGTTAGGTAAGCTGTAGGGAGTTAGGGTTCCCCTTTATATAGGCTGCAAAGCAGTTAGGGACCCCCTTTAGGTAGTATACAGGCAGTTTTGGGCTTCCCATGAAGTAGTATACAGGCAGTTAAGGCCTCCTTTAGGTAGTTTCCAGGTTTGTTAGGGGTCTCCTTTAGGTAGTTTGCAGGCAGTTAGGGGTCTCCTTTAGGTATATACAGGTAGTTAGAGGGTCTCCCTTTTGGTAGTTTGCAGGCGTTTTGGGGTCTCCTTTAGCTAGTGTTTCAGGAAGTCAGGGCCCCCCCTTTAGCTTTCTGTGTAGGTAATCAGGGCCCCTTTAGTATTTAGGTAGCCAGGGCCCCCTTTGTAGTCAGGGCCCCCCTGTAGGTAGTCGGGGCCCCCTTTAGTATTTAGGTAGCCAGGGCCCCCCTTTGTAGTCAGGGCCCCCCTGTAGGTGGTCGGGGCGTCCCTTGTAGTCAAGGGTTCCCTTTAGGTAGCCAGGGCCCACCTGGTAGTCAGGGCCCCCCTTTAGGTAGTCAGGGCCCCCCTGAAGGTAGTCAGGTACACCCGTAAGGTAGCCAGGGCCCCTCTGAACTTAGCCAGGGACCCCCTGTAGGTAGCCAGGGACCCTTGTAGGTAGTCAGAACCCCCCTGTAGTCAGAGCCCCCCTGTAGTCAGAGCCCCCTTTGTAGCCAGGACCCCCCTGTAGTCAGAGCTCCCTTGTAGTCAGGGGCCCCCTTGTAGTCCCGAGCTCCCTTGTAGCCAGGGCCCCCTTGTAGCCAGTGCTCCCTTGTAGCCAGAGCTCGCTTGTAGTCAGAGCCCCCGCCTGTAGTCAGAGCCCCCCGCTGAGTCAGAGCCCCCCCCTTGTAGGAAGGTGCCCCCCTGTAGTCAGAGCCCCCCCCCTTTTATCAGGGCCCCCCGTAGTTCAGAGCCCCCCCTGTAGTCAGGGCCCCCCCCCTGTAGTCAGAGCCCCCCTCCCCTGTAGTCAAGAGCCCACCTGTAGTCAGAACCCCCCTTGAGTCCTGAGCCCCCCTGTAGCCAGAGCCCCCCCTGTAGCCAGAGCCCCCCTTGTAGCCAGAGCCCCCCCTTGTAGCCAGACCCCCCTGTAGTCAGAGCCCCCCTTGTAGCCAGAGCCCCCCTTGTAGCCAGAGCCCCCCTTGTGTCAGGACCCCCCTGTAGTCAGAGCCCCCTTGTAGCCAGGTCCCCCCTGTAGTCAGAGCCCCACTCGTTTCCAGGACCACCCGGTAGTGAGAGCCCCCCTTGTAGCCAGATCCCCCCCCTGTAGCCAGGACCCCCCTGTAGTCAGAGCCCCCCCTTGTAGCCCGGGACCCCCTGTAGTCAGAGCCCCCCTTGTAGCACGGACCACCCTGTAGTCAGAGCCCCCCCTGTAGCCAGGGCCCCCCTTGTAGCCAGGGGCCCCCCTGTAGTCAAGCCCCCCTGTAATCAGAGCCCCCCCTGTAGTCAGAGCCCCCCTTTTAGCCAGAGCCCCCCTTGTAGCCAGAGCCCCCCTTGTAGCCAGGACCCCCCCTGTAGTCAGAGCCCCCCTTGTAGTCAGAGCCCCCCCTGTAGTCAGAGCCCCAATTGTAGCCAGGACCACCCTGTTGTCAGAGCCCCCCTGTAGTCAGAGCCCCCCTGGTAGCCAGAGCCCCCTTGTAGCCAGGGACCCCCTTTATAGCCAGGGCCCCCTTGTAGTAGTTTAAAAAAAAAAAAAAAAAACAACAACAAATCACTTACCTGGCTCCGGCTCCCGCCCGCTCTGCGCTGCCGCCGGCTCCGTACTGGCGTCCTGCATAGGCGGCGCGGTGAAGTGACGTCACCGCGCGCCTACGTCACCAGTAGGGGCCGGCGCCCGGCAGGCTGAAGGCCTAATGCGTTCAGCCTGCCGGGAGAGAGTGGAGCGCAGCACTAGTGGCGCTGTGCTCCGCTGACACCGCGCAGCCCCGGGAGTCGGGACATTAGTCCCCGGCTAACCGGGCCCGGTCTTTTGAGCGCTCGGGGACGCGGGTCCCGGGCGCTCAGGGACGGATGCGCGGACGGGCCCCGGGGAGCGACGGCACTGCCTCCGGGGCCCCCAGGGCTCGGGGGGGGCCCACCGGGGGATCCCCCGGTCCCCGGCGGCCCAGTCCGAGCCTGGAGGCTTCGGTGTAGTGAAATTGGTACAGGGTAGAGGCATCGGTGTAGTGACTTGGTACAGGGTAGAGTCATCGGTGTAGTGACTGGTACAGGGTAGAGACATCGGTGTAGTGACTGGTACAGGGTAGAGACATCGGTGTAGTGATTGGTACAGGGTAGTTTCCCATCTAAACTGAGATCACCTGGTCGTGGTGAATGGCCCTCTCGCAATTTTGATAAAAAATGTAGCAGAATTGCATTTTGAAATAGCTCCCATGTTAACTATGTTTGTAGAGAGCTGCTTATATGTTCTTGTGGTTCAGGGCAAAGGTATCGGACACAAAGATGAGCACAGCTGCTGTATTCAGGATAGAAATGAGATCCTCCACACCCACAACATTAGTGTGATTCAGACCGGCTGTAGGGTTCTCTATAGCACTGCCCTGACTCACAGCTCCCTCATCTGCTATAGATTTCCCTGTATTGTCAGTCTGTCCTTGTTCGGTTTTCTCTCCGTGATCTTGTTGTGTCTTCGGAGCATGTGTTCGAGCATGAGATTACAAGCCGCAGCGACAAGCTCCCGCGCCGCCTCCGGTGCCCGATGGAATGCAGGATTCTGCCAGGAGTTCATGGGTAATTACACGAATCACGGTGATCTCACCTCCAGAAACAGATTCATCTTATCTGTGCTTCTGCATACAGCAATGAAGTGATAGGGACAATTTCATGATCTCAGTAAGGTGTGACTGTTGCTTTAATGTTAACGTTGTATGAATAGATTTAAAGGGATACTTTCACCAAATTAGATTAAATTTGAACACAGAGGTAAAAGCAAATGTGGGGGAAAATGTGTGCAAGTGGGTAAGCAACTGGCTCACTGATAGAAAACAAAGGGTGGTAATTAACGGTACATACTCACACTGGATCCCTGTTACTAGTGGGGTACCACAAGGGTCAGTATTGGTCCCTATCC
This sequence comes from Phyllomedusa bahiana, assembly GCA_025379985.1. NCBI lineage: Eukaryota > Metazoa > Chordata > Amphibia > Anura > Hylidae > Phyllomedusa > Phyllomedusa bahiana. The sequence goes on from JAODAL010063986.1 coordinate 4,967, forward strand.
TCTTCAACATTTTCATAAATGATCTTACACGGGGATTACACAGTAGAATATCAATCTTTGCAGACGATACTACGCTCTGTAAAGTAATCAACACAATAGAGGATGATGTGTTATTACAAAGGGATCTGGATAAGTTGGAGGCCTGGGCAGGGAAATGGCTGATGAGGTTTAATACATATAAATGCAAGGTTATGCACATGGGGAAGAGAAATCCATTACATGATTACATACTAAATGGAAAAACACTGGGTAAAAGTGACATGGAGAAGGACTTGGGAATCCTGGTGGACAGTAAACTTAATTGTAGCAGCCAGTGTCAGGCAGCAGCAGCCAAAGCAAATAGGATCATGGGTTGTATTAAAAGGGACATAGATGCACATGATGAGAACATTATTCTCCCATTATACAAGTCATTGGTGAGGCCACACATGGAATATTGCGGACAGTTTTGGGCACCAGTGCACAGGAAAGACATTGTAGAGCTTGAACAGGTACAAAGGCGGGCAACAAAAATAATAAAAGGGGCTGGGTGGACTACAGTACACAGAAGATTAGCAAGATTGGGGTTATTTAGTTTACAGAAAAGACGGCTTCGGGGGACATAATAAATATGTTTAAATATATTAAAGGTCAATATAGAGATCTCTCCCAAGATTTATTTATACCCAGGACTGTATCTAGAACAAGGGGGCATCCTCTACGTCTTGAGGAACGAAAGTTTCTACATAAACATAGAAAGGGATTCTTTACTCTTAGAGCAGTGAGACAGTGGAACGTTCTGCCAGAGGAAATGGTCATGGTGAATTCAATAACAGAGTTCAAAAAGGGTCTGAATACATTTCTAGATGTAATAATAGAACAAGTTATAGTGACCGGGATTCTGGAGAAGGGTCCGGATACATTTCTAGATGTAATAATATAACATGTTATAGTGACCGGGATTTTGGAGAAGGGTCTGGATACATTTCTAGATGTTATAATAGAAACAAGTTATAGTGACCGGATTCTGGAGAAGGTTCCGGATACATTTCTAGATGTAATAATATAACATGTTATAGTGACCGGGATTCTGGAGAAGGGTCTGGATACATTTCTGGATGTTATAATAGAACAAGTTATAGTGACCAGGATTCCTTTAGAAGGGTCTGGATACATTTCTAGATGTAATAATAGAACAAGTTATAGTGACCAGGATTCTGGAGAAGGGTCTGGATACATTTCTAGATGTAATATATAACAATTTATAGTGACCAGTATTCTGGAGAAGGGTCTGGAGACATTCTAGATGTAATAATATAACAAGCTATTAGTTGACCGGGATTCTGGAGAAGGGTCTGGAGACATTTCTAGATGTAATAATATAGCAAGTTATGGTGACCGGGATTCTGGAGAAGGGTCTGGAGACAGTTCTGGATGTTATAATAGAACAAGTTATAGTGACCAGGATTCTTGGGAAGGGTCTGGAAACATTTCTAGATGTAATAATATAACAAGTTAAAGTGACCGGGATTCTGGAGAAGGGTCCGGATACATGTCTGGATGTTATAATAGAACAAGTTATAGTGACCGGGATTCTGGAGAAGGGTCTGGATACATTTCTAGATATAATAATATAACAAGTTATAGGGTCTTGGATTCTGGGGAAGGGTCTGGAGACATTTCTTAGATGTAATAATATAACAAGTTATAGTGACCGGGATTCTGGAGAAGGGTCTGGAGACATTTCTAGATGAAATAATATACAAGTTAAAGTGACCGGGATTTGGAGAAGGGGTCCGGATACAATGTCTGGATGTTATAATAGAACAAGTTAAAGTGACCGGGATTCTGGAGAAGGGTCTGGAGACATTTCTAGATGTAATAATATAACAAGTTATAGTGACTAGGATTCTGGAGAGGGGTCGTTGATCCAGGGATTTTTTCGATTGCAAGATTGGAGTCAGGAAGGAATTTTTTCCCTAACATGAGGACAATTGGCTTCTACCTCATGGGGGTTTTTGCCTTCCTCTGGATCAACACTTTAGCAAAATGGGCTGAACTGGATGGACGTATGTCTTTTTTCGGCCTGACAAACTATGTAACTATATGTAAACTAAAGACTATTACCAAATACATTGCTGTTCTGATTTTGCTTCTTTTCAAAGTTAGAGCAGTTCTTATCTCCTGCTTGTGTATGCAAGCTTCCCTAAATTACTGGCCACCTCTCTCTGCTCTAGCAGTGGCCAGGATGGTGATGTCACTCCCTGCTGTGTCTTATCAGAAGCACAGAAAAAAAAGGGGTAGAAAGACAAGCGCTACCTAATGTAGTAATACAAAAAGATACAAGAGTATTCTGTTATTTCTGTATTACTCTCATCTGTATTTCTTTTGTTATAGAAGAAACAATTCTCCTACAAATGGTACCTGATAACCGGTCAAAGATTCTACTGGTCCATACATCCCATATGAGAGCGCTAAAACCGTGGGTCCACTGTAACCAGGGAACAGGATAATACTCTCCACCAGGGTCCGATCTGGCTAGACGCGGGCCAAGACATATGGTCAATAAGCGCTGACTCTTCGCAATCTATTAATATTTTATTTCCAGAAACGACGCGTTTCATACAAATAGTTCTTTGCCAGGTTTCATGACTCTGACAAAGTACTATAATAGACTGCAAAGTGCCAGCGCATATTGATCGTACATCTTGGCCCACGTCTAGCCAGACTGGACCCTGGTGAAGAGGTTTTTCTGTTCTTTGGCTAAAGTTTATCAGCAGCACAGGAGCTTGTTTATGTTTCTTAATGACCAACTTTAACCCTATACAGCTCTGTGGCTTTTTGCCCTGCTGTTAAAACCTTTCCATCACCAACGTCCCTCTAACAGGTTCAACTAGGAAGAGCAGAAATGAAATGACAGTCACTGCTGCAGAACCACCCACAGCCTGAACAGAAAGTGTGAGCCTGAAGCTGTAGAACATCTCACAGCCTAAACACCCATACACCCTAATAGATTGTAAGCTCTAGGGACCTGACATCTCGTGTCTCATCTGTAAGTAGCTTTTTTATAATGTAATATCTGGTGTGTCTGTGCTTATTCCCTCTATATTGTAAGGTGCTGCGGAATATGTTGGCGCTATATAAATAACGATTATTATTATTATCATTATTTTTCTTTCCTTCTCCAGACTTTCTCCCTATTATTCTAGTCTGAATCCAGCAGCCGGGCTTTGCAGCTATACCGATGCTTCTACCCTGAATAAAGAATACAGCAACTATTTTCAAATGCATTTTTTGCTACTTTTTGCATACATGAAAATTTGAGGTTCTTAGCGCAGATTTTTTGACATTTTCAAAATTGTGAGAGCTCATCCACCAGCGACAAGTTCACCGCAGTTCAGATGGGAACCTCACTCCTCTTGTGTCCTCTATCTCTTCATAGAGTGCAAGCTTCTATGATCAGGATCCTCACTCCTCTTGTGTCCTCCTATATCTCCTCATAGATTGTAAGCTCTTGTGATCAGGACCATCACTCCTCTGGTGTCCTCCTCTATCTCCTTATAGATTGTAAGCTCTTGTGATCAGGGTACTCACTCCTCCTGTGTCCCCTCTATCTCCTCATAGATTGTAAGCTCTTGTAATCAGGGCCCTCACTCCTCTTGTCTCTTCTATCTCCTCATAGATTGTAAGCTCTTGTGATCAGGACCCTCACTACTCTTGTGTCCTCCTCTATCTCCTCATAGATTGTAAGCTCTTGTGATCAGGGTCCTCACTCCTCTTGTCTAGTATATCAAAAAATATTGTAAGCTCTTGTGATCAGGGCCCTCACTCCTCTTGTGTTCCCTCTATTCCCTCATAGATTGTAAGCTCTTGTGAACAGGATCCTCACTTTTCTTGTGTCCTCTATCTCCTCATAGATTGTAAGCTCTTGTGATCAGGACCCTCATTTGTCTTGTGTCCTCTATCTCCTCATAGAGTGTAAGCTCTTGTGATCAGGACCGTCACTCCTCTTGTGTCCTCAAACTCCTCATAGATTGTAAGCTCTTGTGAAACAGGACCCTTCACTTCCTTGTGGTCCTCTATCTCTTCATAGAGTGCAAGCTCTTGTGATCAGGACCCTCACTCCTCTTGTGTACCCCTCTATCTCCTCATAGATTGTAGCTCTTGTGATCAGGGCCCTCACTCCTCTTGTTTCCCCTCTATCTCCTCATAGATTGTAAGCTCTTGTGATCAGGATCCTCACTCCTCTTGTCTCCTCTATCTCCTCATAGATTGTAAGCTCTTGTGATCAGGGCCCTCACTCCTCTTGTGTCCTCTATCTCCTCATAGATTGTAAGCTCTTGTGATCAGGGCCCTCACTCCTCTTGTGTCTCCTCTATCTCCTCATAGATTGTAAGCTCTTGTGATCAGGACCCTCACTCCTCTTGTGTCCTCTATCTCCTCATAGATTGTAAGCTCTTGTGATCAGGATCCTCACTCCTCTTGTCTCCTCTATCTCCTCATAGATTGTAAGCTCTTGTGATCAGGACCCTCACTCCTCTTGTCTCCTCTATCTCCTCATAGAGTGTAAGCTCCTATGATCAGGGCCCTCACTCCTCTTGTCTCCTCCTATCTCCTCATAGATTGTAAGCTCTTGTGATCAGGACCCTCACTCCTCTTGTGTCCCCTCTATCTCCTCATAGATTGTAAGCTCTTGTGATCAGGACCCTCACTCCTCTTGTCTCCTCTATCTCCTCATAGATTGTAAGCTCTTGTGATCAGGACCCTCACTCCTCTTGTGTCCTCTATCTCCTCATAGATTGTAAGCTCTTGTGATCAGGGCCCTCACTCCTCTTGTGTCCTCTATCTCCTCATAGATTGTAAGCTCTTGTGATCAGGTTCCTCACTCCTCCTGTGTCCCCTCTATCTCCTCATAGATTTTAAGCTCTTGTGATCAGGGCCCTCACTCCTCTTGTGTCCTCTATCTCCTCATAGATTGTAAGCTCTTGTGATCAGGGCCCTCACTCCTCTTGTGTCCTCTATCTCCTCATAGATTGTAAGCTCTTGTGATCAGGGCCCTCACTCCTCTTGTTTCTCTATCTCCTCATAGATTGTAAGCTCTTGTGATCAGGGCCCTCACTCCTCTTGTGTCCCCTCTATCTCCTCATAGATTGTAAGCTCTTGTGATCAGGACCCTCACTCCTCTTGTGTCCTCTATCTCCTCATAGATTGTAAGCTCTTGTGATCAGGGCCCTCACTCCTCTTGTCTTCTCTATCTCCTCATAGATTGTAAGCTCTTGTGATCAGGGCCCTCACTCCTCTTCTTGGGAATGCACATTGGTTTCTTCCTCTGTGATCTCTGATTTCCTACATGTGCCCTTTGCAGTGTACCGCACCGCAGCGTATGTTGGCGCTTTGGCTGTAGCTTACTGTTATTATTATTTATCATCACTCATAGACTCTGAAGTCCCTTCCACTGAGCTTTCTTGGAAATGCTTGTACCCATGACAAATATCAGAGAAATGGAAATCTAATGGCTTCCAGCTTGGATTTCTAAGGGCAGAACACACACATATGCCAAGTGGGATGGAATGGGCGGTCTCTAGGGAGCGTGAGGCCTGGGAGGGATCGTGGACGAGCTCCATTCACTGTTGTCTTAGGACATTTTCTCACACTGGAGACTCTCGCGCTGTCAATCTTCTTTGGTCATCGGTGCTCAGATGTCATCGCTGTCACAGGGAGGTCATGGCCTGCACCGTGGGCACCTGGGGTGGGAGGGACTGTCAGGCCATCTTGGAGTCCGGCACCTGATTTTCCAGAAACCATGCAGGTCCTCATCTGCTTTTTTTTTTCCCAAAAAACAGTGTCACATCTGTCCACAGGTTTTGAGTGGTATTACAGGTGCCCATGGACACGCCGTGTGGCAATGAAGGCATCCATGGACGAGTCACGTGGTATTTCAGGCACCTATGGATGAGCCATGTGGTATTGCAGGTGCCTATGGATGAGCCATATAGTATTGAAGGCATCCATGGATAAGTCATGTGATATTTCAGGCATATATGGATGAGCCATGTGGTTTTCAGGCACCTATGGACGAGCCATGTGGTATTTCAGGCACCTATGGACGAGCCATGTGGTATTGCAGGTTCCTATGGATAAGCCATGTGGTATTGCAGGTGCCTATGGATGAGCCATGTGGTATTGCAGGTGCCTATGGATGAGCCATGTGGTATTGCAGGTGCCTATGGATGAGCCATATAGTATTGAAGGCATCCATGGATGAGCGATGTGGTATTGCAGGTTCCTATGGATGAGCCATATGGTATTGCAGGTGCCTATGGATGAGCCATGTGGTATTGCAGGTTCCTATGGATGAGCCATGTGGTATTGCAGGTGCCTATGGATGAGCCATGTGGTATTGAAGGTGCCTATGGATGAGCCATGTGGTATTTTCAGGTGATATGGATGAGTCATGGATATTGCAGGTTCATATGGATTTAGCCATGTGGTATTGCAGGTGGCTATGGATGAGCCCCTGTGGTATTGCAGGGCCTATGGATGAGCATGTGGTATTGCAGTGCCCATGGATGTACCATGTGGAATTTGAGGTGGCTATTATGAGCCCTGTGGTTTTGCAGGCAGATATGGATGGGCCCAAAAGGTATTTGGGACCCAGGGACTAGGGGGATTTCAGGAACCCCTTTTGGGTGAGTCATGGATATTTCAGGCAGATATGGTGGGCCCTATGGTTTTTTCAGGCACCTATGGATGGTTATGTGGTATTTCAGGAACCCATGGTGAGTCTTGTATTGAGGGAGATATGGAGGGCATATGGGTTTTGCAGGCACCTATGGATGAGCTATGGGGTATTTCAGGAACCTTTGGATGAGTCATGTGATATTGCAGGCAGATATGGATGGGCCATATGGTTTTGCAGGTAGATATGGATGGGCCATGTGGGTTTTGCAGGGATGTATGGATGAGCCATGTGGTTTTGCAGGCAGATATGGATCGGCCATGTTGTTTTGCAGGGATGTATGGACGGGCCATGTGGTTTTGAGGACATAGGGTGAGCCAAAGTGGTTTTGTAGGTAGAATGGGGGGCCCCGTGGTATTGCAGGGATGTTATGGGGGGGCCAGTGGTTTTGCAGGGATGTATGGATGAGCCATGTGGTTTTGTAGGTAGATATGGATGGGCCATGTGGTATTGCAGGCGCCTATGGATGAGCTACGTGGTATTGCAGTTGCCTATGGACGGGCCATATGATATTGCACGCTCCTATGTACAAGCCATGTGGTATTGCAGGTTCCTATGGATGAGCCATGTGGTATTGCAGGTGCCTATGGATGAGCCATGGTATGCAGGTTTTTATGGGGTGAGCCTGTGGATTGCAGGTTCCTATGGATGAGCCATGTGGATTTCAGGTTTCCCTTTGGGTAACCATGTGGTATTGAGGTTCCTATGGATGAGCCATGTTGGTATTGAGGTGCCCAGGATGAGCCTGTGGTATTGCAGGTGCCCATGGATGGCCATGTTTGGGATTCAGGTGCCTATGGATGAGCCATGTGGTATTGCAGGTGCTTATGGATGAGCCATGTGGTTTTGCAGGCAGATATGGATGAGCCATGTGGTTTTGCAGGCAGATATGGATGGGCCATGTGGTTTTGCAGGCAGATATGGATGGGCCATGTGGTTTTGCAGGCACATATGGATGAGCCATGTGGTTTTGTAGGTAGATATGGATGGGCCATGTGGTATTGCAGGTGCCTATGGATGAGCAATGTGGTTTTGCAGTTGCCTATGGATGGGCCATATGGTATTGCAGGTGCCTATGGACAAGCCATGTGGTTTTGCAGGCAGATACGGATGGGCCATATGGTATTGCAGGTGCCTATGGATGAGCCATGTGGTTTTGAAGACACCTATGGATGAGCAATGTGGTTTTGCAGGCAGCTATTTTTCTAAACATGGACAACCTTTTGCATAATCCGGACAGCACCGCTGGTTGAGATCTTCTTGGTCCTTAAAGGGATACTTCCATCAGAAAGGGGTATTTTTGTTGAAACATTTTTTTTAGAATGTTTGGCATAATTTATCTTTTTTATTTCAGCAGTCCTATGCCATTAAAAATTACACATAAAATCTTGTGGAAGCAGCAAAGTAGTAACTAGAATAGGAGGAAAAAGCTGAAAAAATGTATTGATAAAACTAAAAAAACATATCCAGGAAATAAGTATCAAATGCAGTGCACCTGCTGACGCGTTTCAGACTTGCAATCCTCACTCATAGCAGTGACCTGAGCAGTGGAGATAATCATTGATAGGCAATGCCCAAGCTCCATCCATACACATAATTAGCAAAATAACAAAGAAAAAAGGCTCAGTATTGGAGGGGGTCGTAGTTGACAGTGGGGTACAAGAGGAGTCAGTATTGGAGGGGGTCGTAGTTGACAGTGGGGTACCAGAGAAGTCAGTATTGGAGGGGTCACAGCTGTCAGTGGGATACCAGAGGAGTCAGTATTGGAGGGGTCACAGCTGACAGAGGGATACCACAGAAGTCAGTATTGGAGGGGTCACAGTTGACAGTGGGTTACCAGAGGAGTCAGTATTGGAGATGTCACAGTTGACAGTGGGGTACCAGAGGAGTCATTATTGGAGGGGTCACAGCTGACAGTGGGGTACCAGAGCAGTTAGGATTGGAGGGGTCACAGTTGACAGTGGGGTACCAGAGAAGTCAGTATTGGAGGGGTCACAGCTGGCAGTGGGATACCAGAGGAGTCAGTATTGGAGGGGTCACAGTTGACAGTGGGTTACCAGAGGAGTCAGTATTGGAGATGTCACAGTTGACAGTGGGGTACCAGAGAAGTCAGTATTGGAGGGGTCACAGCTGGCAGTGGGGTACAAGAGGAGTCAGTATTGGAGATGTCACAGTTGACAGTGGGGTACCAGAGGAGTCAGTATTGGAGGGGTCACAGTTGACAGTGGGGTACCAGAGAAGTCAGTATTGGAGGGGTCACAGCTGACAGTGGGGTACCAGAGAAGTCAGTATTGGAGGGGTCACAGCTGCCAGTGGGGTAACAGAGAAGTCAGTATTGGAGGGGTCACAGCTGACAGTGGGGTAACAGAGAAGTCAGTATTGGAGGGGTCACAGCTGACAGTGGGGTAACAGAGAAGTCAGTATTGGAGGGGTCACAGCTGACAGTGGGGTACCAGAGGAGTCAGTATTGGAGGGGTCACAGCTGGCAGTGGGGTACCAGAGGAGTCAGTATTGGAGGGGTCACAGCTGGCAGTGGGGTACCAGAGAAGTCAGTATTGGAGGGGTCACAGCTGACAGTGTGGTACCAGAGAAGTCAGTATTGGAGGGGTCACAGCTGACAGTGGGGTACCAGAGGAGTCAGTATTGGAAGGGTCACAGTTGACAGTGGGGTACCAGAGGAGTCAGTATTGGAGATGTCACAGTTGACAGTGGGGTACCAGAGGAGTCATTATTGGAGGGGCCAGAGAAGCTAGTGGAGTACAACAGGGGGTCAGTATTGGATGGACCACTGTTATTAGTGGGTACCACAAGGGTCAGTATTGGAGGGATCACAGTTATTAACAGGGTACCATATGGGTCAGTATTGGAGGGGTCACATTTTCTAGTGGGGTACATCAGGGTTCAGTATTGGAAGGGTCACAGTTATTAATGGGGTGCCATATAGGTCAGTATTGAAGGGGTCACAGTTATTAATGGGGTACCATATGGGTCAGTATTGGAGGGGTCACAATTGATAGTGGGGTACATCAGGGTTCAGTATTGAAGGGGTCACAGTTGCTAGTGGGGTATCACAGGTATTAGTATTGGGTCCTCTTTTCCATATATTTGTTAACAACCTTGTAGAGGTTTACGGAGCAGAATTGGTGAAGGTGGAGGGGGCAGTTTGTTATGCGTGTAGCTTGCTGTATAGCAGGAGAAGCTGAGCAGATTGATATATAGACTAGGGGGAAAATATACAGTGGAATTAGCAATAAATTCGGTTAAACCTCTTTTCATTCTAGGACTCTGAGTCCAGTGGGTGGTCCTACGCTATGTAAACTCTGATAAGTCAGTCAGTCACTGCGTAGGACCACCCACTGGACTATTCTGCATAAAAACAGCAGAAGTAGAAAGGAATAAAATACAGTATAAGTTATATTCAGTATATTATCTCATACAGGGAAAGATGTCAGTTAAGACCGCCCACTGGACTCCTAAGACCAGAATAAGTAGAGGTTTAGATGAATGAATTTTAACTTCCACTGAATCCTATTCCACAAAACTTTGCATAAATCTGTTCAGATCCTAATGCTCTACAACATCATAGGATCAACTAGGGCTGTATTTTTTTTTTTTCAATTTGACAAGTTCCCATTAAAGGGGTTTTCTCAGCCTTCAGCTTCAAAGAGCCACAGCCAGCTTCAGACTCACACTTCCTGGTCAGGCTGTGGGTGGGCCTATAGCAGTGATTGACATATCAACTCTGCTATTCCTAGTTGATTCTCTTAGTTAAGAAGACAATGTTGTTAGAGAAAGTTGTTAGAGAAAAGTTGCTGTAGAGAGTGACTCACCAGGGTCGGCATTGACTGACTGATAATAGCTTGGAGCAATGAGAGATAAGAGAGAGCAGGAAGAGGTGGGGAGCGGTGGTTCAGTAACTAGAGAAACGTGTGCTCTAAGAGGAGAGAAAATCTTCTTTATCGCCTGACCAAAGCAAAATTAGAAGAGCAATGTATTTGGTAATAGTCTTCATTTACCTATCCCTACACGTTAAAAGAAAATCATTGTGGTGAGGAAAACCCTTTAAAGTGATATCCACCACGATTCAAGGATATCAAGAAAAAATGGGGCCGATTCTCCCTTCTCAGCTGATCTTTAAGGGTTTAATGAATAAAACCCAATTTGGAACCCCTTTTCTAGGAACAAGCCCAAATTGTCAGTAGTAGAGAAAAAGGTAAAAACTTGCCTTGCACATGACTCTCCGTTCTGTTGTAAGGGAGTAATAAAAAAGGTTTAAAATTTGCTCCCCCTGTATGGAATCCCCTAGAGGAAAATGGGAATAGCCCCCCTTGTACTGGAAATCCCCTCAAAAGAATGGTGAACACAGCTCTCTCCTGTATGGGAAGTCCATAGAACAGAAAAGGAGAACCAGCGCTCCCCCTGTACTGGGAAGTCCATGAACTAAGGAGAACACAGCGCTCCCCTGTATGGAATCCCATGAAAGAATGGAGAAACAGCGCTCCTGTATGGGAACTCCCCTACAAAAAAATGGTGAAACCGCGCTCCCCTGTACTGGGAATTCATAGAGGGAATGGAGGGAAAAAGCGCTCCCCCCTATGGGAACTCCCATGAAATTGAATGGAGAACAGCGCTCAATGTACGGGTTTTCCCCCAGAATAGAATGGAGAAACCCCGCGCTCCCTGTAGTGGGAAGTCCCATAAATAGAAAGGAGAAAAAAAGCGCTCCCCCGTACCGGGAAATCCCCCTAGAGGGAATGGGGAACTTGCCTCCCCTTTTACTGGGGAAATTCCCTAGAACAAAATGGAGAACACAGCATCCCTTGTATGGGAAGTCCCCTGAAAGAAAGGAGAACACAGCGTCTCCTGTACTGGGAATGTCATGGGAGAATGGAAACACAAGCATCCCCGTATGGGAAATCCATACAAAAAAATGGTGAACACAGCTCTTCCTGTACTGGGGGTCATAGAAAAGAATGGAGAAACAGTGTCCCCCTCTGGGAATCCCATAAAAGAATGGAGAACCAGCGCTCCCCTGTATGGGAAGCCCCTAGAAAGAATGGAGAAACACAGCGTCCCCTGTATGGGAAATCCCCTGAACGAATGGAGAAACAGCGCTCCCCCGTTTTGGGAAAATCTCATAGGGAGAATGGAGAACACAGCGTCCCCGGTCTGGGAACTCCCATAGAATAGAAGGGGGAAACACAGGTCCTGTAGTGGGAAAGCCCTTTTGAATAGAATGGAGAAACGCGCTCCCCCGTACCGGGAACTTCCCCTAGAGGAGAATGGAGAAAATAGCTTCCCCTTTTACTGGGAAAATTCCATAGAAAAAAAGGGAAAACAGCGTCCTTGTACTGGGGGAAATCCATAGAACGAAGGAGAACATTTGGCTCTCCTGCATGGGGAATGTATAGAGGGGATGGAGAAAAAAAGTCTTCCTTGTCTGGGAATTCCCTAGAACAGAATGGAGAACACAGCGCTCCCTGTAGTGGGAAGTCCCCTGAATAGAATGGGGAACCGTATCCCCCGTCCCGGGGTTCCCTAGAGGAGAATGAGAACATAGCTTCCTTTTTACTGGAAGTTCCATGAAAAGAATGGGAACACAGCGCTCCCCTTTGGGGGGTCCCTAGAAAGAATGGAGAAAACGCGCTCCCCTTTATGGGGAAATTCATAGAGGGAATGGAGAACAAAGCCCCCTTTGTATGGGGAAATCCTTAACAGAAAGGAGAACACAGCGCTCCCTGTAGTGGGAGTCCCCTAGAATTTGAATGGAGAACACGGCCCCTGTTTTGGAACTCCCTAGAAGAGAAAAGGGAACAAGCGCTCCCTAATGGGAATCCCATGAAAAGAAAGGAGAAACCCCGCGTCCCCTGTACTAGGAATTATAGAGGGAATGGGGAAAAGTTTCCCTTGTATGGGGAAGTCCATAGAAAGAATCGAGAACACAACCCTCCCCTGTACTGGGGAATTATAGAACATAGTGGAGAGAAAAACAGCGCTCCCCCGTAGGGGGCTCCCCTAGAATTAAAGGAGAAAACCCGCGTCCCCTGTATGGGGAATCCCCTAAAAAAGAATGGAAAACACAGCGCTCCTCTGTATTTTGGATTCCATAGAAAGAATGGAAAACCAGTGCTCTCCCGTACTGGGAATTCCCATAGAAAAAGAATGGAGAAAACCGCGCTCCCATGTCAGGGGATCCCCTGAATAGAATGGAAAAATTTGTGGAAGAGGGTCTGGATCTCCATTCTCCATTTTAGGGTCTGTTCCTGAGAACAGGCGGGTCCAGAGGGTTTGGGCTCTCAGCTATGCTTTGAAAGCCATTTTAAAACCCCTTTTAAAAGTTCATTGCCCCCCCCTTTTTTTGCCCCCTTTTCATCGGGAGTGTCCTTTTGCTATGTTCACTCCTTTCTGCCCTTTACTTTATGAATTTTTTATTTTTTGGACAGTTTTTGGTTTCTTTAGTTTTGTGTTTTCCCCTTTATGAATTTTGATAGACCTGATCATTAGTATAATTGCTTTGCACCTTGTGTTCCTGAGGCCTCCCAGGCGGCTTCTTCAATCAGCTCATTGCAGAATGTGCCTAATAAAACCCGGACTCTGTGTAATGTGTAACTGGCACTTTGTAGAGTTTGGCAGCCGAGCTCGCTCCTACCCACATGGGAGCTGTGCCTTCAGCTAATATTTTGACTCCTCGGCGTACAGCAGGTATCACAGGCCTGAGGGAACATGTTTCAGAAAATTTACAGCTATAAAAAAAAAAAAAAAACGTTGCTATTAAAAATTGATTTTATCATCGGCCCCCAGGGGGCTCTGTACCAAACTAAAATCCTGCCCAGGTCTCAACTGTAGGTGTGACCCCCCGAGGTAGCCAAACCCCACGCAAAGGACCGACACCCTGAGGTGACCTAGAACGCACCCGAGATCGCTCAGATACACACAAAGATCATCAGGGAGAAGGTCACCAGGAACCTGCAACAAAGTGATACGAATGTATCCAACCAACAGGAACTAAGAAGAGAGAATTCTGCTAGACATTCTAAACAAAAAGGAGCAGTAATTTTGTAGTTAATTTTATTTTTACATGGGGCAGTTTATGTTGTTTATTCTTGTAAAAGGGGCAGTTTTTTAGTAGTTATATTTTGTACATAGGGGCAGTATATTAGTATTATTTTTTGTACTAGGGGGCAGTATTTAGAGTTATATTTTGTACTAGGGGGGGTATTATATAGTTATATTCTTTTCACATAGGGCAGTATTTAGTGTTTTATTT
>JAODAL010063987.1:0-18951 GCA_025379985.1 Phyllomedusa bahiana
TCTTTATTCTGCAACAGCCGACACACCACATGTCTAGCTGAGACTTGTGGTGTACCATGCAAGATCACTACCATAGTTTCTATTCACTGACATGCTATCCTAACGCCTTTTCTTTTACTTCTAGTCTGCTATGATGTGTCTGTAATCACTGATAATACTACGGTAACGCCGTAACTACCCGATTGAGAATGGGATTTATGGTACTATATTGTTTTAATTAATTGATATTATTTAATATTAATTTTAGATTATATAATTTTATCCAAATTTTACAGGAAATAATTTTATATTTTTGGGATATTATATAATTTAATATTAAATGTAATATTTATTTTATATTTGATTTTTATATAGTTTGATAATTATCATAAATTACTTTTTATTATTTTAGTGGTATAAGTTGAGAAATAATTGACATTTCTTGCCCTACTGGCAAATCTAGTTCCACTACAACAAATTTGGGCTCAGGCAGCAGTGCTGTTGAGTCGACTCCGACTCTTCAATTTCCCAAACCTCCGTCTCCGACTCCTGACTCCCTCATACATGGCGCGTATTTAAGTAATAACTTTACTGTAGTAAAATGGTAACATCAGGCTGTTTATCACCTTATGATACAATAATCAAGCTATTTGGGTAGAACAGACACTGACAAGTAAAAGGGTAACAATGTTTTGATCTTTTGAACACTTGTGGGTAGAGTTAAAGAAAAATCTTTATTTGTATCCAAGTCCAGTCTGCACCAATATTGGGAATGTGTAGAAGAGACCTGGGATCAGATTTTGGTCAAGATATGCTTGAATCTGATCCAGAGCCCAGAAGGAATCAGGCAGTATTGAAAACCAAAGGTGGGTTTCCCAAATACTAACAAAATAATAAAAATTAACACTTTGATTTTTAGGAGCAAAACTTTAACTAAGCAGATGCTAAATACTTGCAAGTCAAATTTATGTATAAGATAGGTAAGATGACTGTATATAAAATTACAGTAGCCTCAAAGCTGTAGTGGATGGTGAGATATGGAGTCTGAAAGTCACAAGTTCAAAACATTGTTACCATTTTGCTTGTCAGTGTAAAATATATTTATTGGACATGACTTTAGGACAAAAAAAAATTGTAAATATGCAAAACACTGCAGGAACATTTGTGGAGTCTCTGAAATTGTTCTGAGAAATAGTATTGCCTTCATCAGATCCTGCATACATGACCTCACATCTGATCTCATTATTTCCAGGCTAGAGAATGGCCTCTCTACACTAACTTGGGTTGGGGGCAAAGTGGTGACCACAGGGGCAACATCTCTAACAATGTCAGGGTATAAAGGAATTGCCTCAGCCACAGTCAGTTTTGATGAATGATTGAACTCCTCTACTTCTTTGAAAGCAGGTGAAACATTTTGCTGAAATCTGTTTGCCATGGGAGCGGGATCTTTTCCCCTGGGGCAGCGCTTTGCCTGCTCCATGTCATCAATTACACTCTTCATGTGATGAGGCTGAAGATATGGGAGCAGCAGCACTGGCCGGACCCAATTCCTCTTGCTCTTTGCACTGCATCGAACTAACTGGACCAACTTATTATATATTTTGGGAGTCGGATTCGGTCCATTTTATGACGACTCCGACTCCTGCAAAATAGCCACCGACTCCGACTCCACAGCCCTGTCAGGCAGACCACTTTTAATTGGGTCTGGCTGTTCTGACAGTTATGCGCCTAGTTTTGACGTCTCACATTCATAAATGTGTCTAATCCTACTAATCTGGTGCAACACACTCCTATGTCTTTGGTGCATTACAAAGTGTTGGGGCAGACACAGATTATGCCAAAGTTTGGAGTGTGACAGTTCATACATCTACAGAACTGGCCTACGCCAGGTTTTTGGCCACAAATCATGGCAGAATACTGGCGGTCATACATGTTGCCCTAAGTATTAATCAGTATTAATTAATTTGCCCCACTGTGCTCAGCCTTTCCTGCCTCCATGGGTCTGAATCAAAGAGAAACTCAAACAATTAAAAACAAAAATCTCATCTTTTAAATCACAGAAATACTAGAATTATGAATGAGCCTTATTAATGATAATCACAAATTAGATTTCAAAAATTTCAAAAGTGTTTCATCTGGCGATAACATGAGAATTATCAGTGGGAAAAGCTTAGGGCAAAAGGATAGTACTAATATTTTCTGTCTCGCATATGATAGGCAGTGTGGTTTTAATAAACCAACAAGTTCACAGCAATTTGGCAACACAACTTCAATGGAGCGTTCACACGGTAATTTTTTGTTTTTTTGCACGTAAAGGGGGGTGGCTATTGTCTTCTGTTTGCGGACTCAACCATCCCCTTCACATTGACATATTCGTGTTCCACCCAAGCACAAGAATGAACATGTTCTAAGTTTTTAGGAACGCTGGCTGTGTGAAAAAAGTCCGACAGAAAATCTGTGCAGTGTGGACTGCTGCATGGATTTTCTATTTAAGTTATTGTAAACGGTTGACAGTCGGTTTACAGACGGCTTTCAAATCTGAAAACCATCTAAAACTGACTGGAAACCCTGCCATGGGGACGGGCCCGAAAGTTAAAAAAAAAAACTGGTAAGCACATGCTAAATTATTTTAAAGAAATTAGTATAGGTGCACGCTGGCGTGTCAGCAAACACAACACTATATCAGCAGTTCTCTATAAATGCCAAAAACCGGTCAAAGTGCTACAAATCCTCTCCTCCCTCGGCATCATGGACTCAGCCCTTTCCTGGATCTCCTCGTGCCTCTCTGATCGGACATTCAGCGTTTCTCATTCTCGCTCCACCTCCTCCCCTCGACCTCTCTCTGTTGGTGTCCCCCAAGGGTCAGTCCTGGGCCCACTACTCTTCTCTCTTTACACTCTTGGCCTGGGTCAGCTCAAAACATCACACAGCTTTCAATACCACCTGTATGCTGATGACACCCAACTTTACATCTCCGCCCTGACATCAACTCTTTACTGTCCAAGATCCCAGATTGTCTGTCCTCCATATCCTCTTTCTTCTCCTCCTGTCTCCTAAAACTTAATGTAGAGAAAACGCAATTCATTATCTTTCCACCCTCCCACTCCATCCCTCCACCTGATCTATTACAGTCAAACGGCTCCACACTCTCACCAGTCCCACAAGTCCGCTGCCTCGGGATAACCCTGACCTCGCTTTGTCCTTCAAACCACACATCCAAGCCCTCACTCCGCCTGCCCCGCCTCCACCTGAAAAATATTTCACGAATCCGCTCATTCCTCAACCCTGCAACTACAAAAAATGCTGGTCCATGCCCTTGTTCATCTCCCGCCTAGACTACTGTAAACATCCTTCTCTGTGGCCTCCCGTCTAGCACTCTTTGCTCCCCTCAATCCATCATCAACTCTGCCACCCGTCTTATCCACCTCTCTCCTCGCTACTCTCCCCTGCCTCTCCCCTCTGCCAATCCCTTCACTGGCTTCCCATTGCCCAGCGAATTCACTTCAAGTTGCTAACCATGACCTACAAGGCTCTCCATAACCTCTCCCCTCCGTACATCTCTGCCCTAATCTCCAGATACTCCCCCTCACGCAATCTCCGCTCCTCACAGGACCTTCTTCTCTGCTCTCCCCTTATCAGCTCTTCACACAACCGTCTCCAAGATTTTCTCCCGTGCTTCCCCCACACTCTGGAATGCACTGCCCCAACACATCAGACTCTCCTCCAATTTCACCAGCTTCAAAAGCACCCTGAAAACCCATCTCTTCAGGATAGCCTATAAACTATAGTACCCCTTCTGTCACCACACCCTCCACAAACATGCCCTGCCCCCACCTTCTGTCTCTTTCCCCCATCCTTGTAGATTGTAAGCCTTCGCGGGCAGGGTTCTCTCTCCATCTGTGCCAGTTGATTGTCACATACTGTCAGCATTGAACTTGTTTGACTTATGTTATGCTTGAATGTACAGCGCCCTGGAATTAATGGCGCTCTAAAAATAAATAATAATAATAATAATAGAGGGATCTTTTCAAAATGCGTTTCTACTGCTTTAGGATACATGAAAATCTGAGGTTCTTAGCGCACATTTTTGATCAACAAAATGTCAGAGCAGGTTCTCATCTGAGGTCACCTTGTCGCGGTGGATTGGCCCTTACAGTTTTTGATCAAAAATCTGTGCTAAGAATCTCAAATTTCCATGGATCCTAAAGTAGAAGTACATTTTGAAAAAAATTCCTATATTCACTTTGATTGCTTTTTGGTGTTTATAGGAGCTGCTGCTATTGTGTTTGCAACTTCAAAAGATGGAGCGTGCGCATCTTCACCCTGCGAGAGGCTGTTCCTCCATGATGAGGGAGTACACAGGTAATAGCAGATAAAGTATAAATAATCTAGGATGCAGGCCGGATTGTTCAGCAGCTGTTACAGCTGGAGGATGGTTTGTTTCTTTTTGGAGTTGTCTATAGTGTTACTGCCACCAATTTAGAGTCTGTGACACTTTTTGTTCTTTTTCTAGGAGGCAGAATGACCCAAAACACTTTTTCTGCTTATTTGTAACGCTGTTCACTGTGCAGAATAACATGTTGTGTTTGGCTTTTTATGGACATGGCCTCAATAGAAAACCACTTATAACACACTCATTCTTTGTACATCTTTCCTGTGGCAAACACCTAGAAATTTCTTATTTATTGTCCACAGCCTGGTTATTGGGAACGCAATTAGAAGGCTATTCCTTGTCTGTGCGTTCATAGTGTGGCTGGGCCTAATGCACAAGCGCTGAGGGTCAAAGAGCCTGAAGAGCAAACAAAGGAGAATTGTGTAAACGTGAAAATCATTGTAATAACGGCATCAAAACTCTCTCAGATCCGTCAATTGTCTTTGCATGAGGATCATGGGAGACACGGCCAGCGCTGCCCATTCCTACGTGTGCAGGAATCCTCGCCTCCCGCCCGCCACATTGTGACAGGAAACCGCCGCCATCATTGCTCTGATTTTCCTTTCTTTTTTTCCCGTCCGCAGCGACCAGAAAAAAAAAATCCACGAAACGAGCTGAGAAAAAAAACCAACCAATCACCGGCCGGATTACTGAGCGGTCCCGAAACACCGCCCCGTCAGCGCTCCTATTATCGCGAGAGCTCCGAGGTGGATATAAAGCTCTGCCTCCCCCGCGCCTGCCCTCACTAGACCGTCCATTGTAGTTCGCTGGTGTGTGGCGCTTGTGCAGCGGGGCGTAATGGAAGACAGCATGGATATGGACAATATGGCTCCTCTTCGCCCACAGAATTTTCTTTTCGGTAGGTAGCCTCGAACAGCGTGTGAGTTCCGCTTTAGAGCCTTCCTGGCGCCTATTGCGAGTACTGAGCGCGCACCTGGTTGGATGTGGCGGGGCCCTGTGTCCAGTGTGACAAGCCTGAGACCGGGGCGAGTCGAGCGGGCGTCGTTGCGGTCGTGTTCGCTCACGTGATCCCTCGTTTGGCGCCATGCGCTTACCACGTGTCTGCGGCCGGCTACGGGACGCGGGCAGATTTGAGTGAAGACTTCTCCCGATAGCACTACGTCACTGCAGGCTCTCATCTCTCCTGCATTGTACAAACCATTGTGCTGTGACGCCCTTACTGAGGGGAGCAGGGGGAGTCTGGCTATGAGCGGTGGAATCTGTATAGCTCGGTTAGAAAGACCTACTTTATACGCGGGTCTGGTACAAGGTATTCTGGTGCCTTAGGCAAATCAGGCGTATAGCGCTCACCAATGGAAAGTTCAGTCCACTGAATGCCCCTTTGTGCCTTAGGCAAGTGTTCCCCCACTCCAATCCACAAGGCTCACCAACAGGTCATGTTTTCAGGATATCCCACAGAAGGTGCCTGTGTAATGTTAAGGAAAGCCAGAAAACATGACCTGTTGGTGGGCCTTGAGGATTGGAGTTGGGGGCCCCTGCCTTAGGCGGTTGCCTACCCATTGTCCTGTACCTGTTTCACCGTGTATAGAAGTGTTAGTACTTTGCTGTAAGGGGTATGTTCACACAGTGTAATTGCTCTGCAATGTGCCCGAAGTGCGGCCTACAACTGCGGTAAAAGCCTAGCACTCACCGATGACCGACTAATTGCTGTTTTCCCAGGCTTGCAACTTCTTCCTGGTGCTCTTGTGCTGGAGACAACGGAAGTGAATGGGAGGCGGCACAGAGCGCGTTAGAAGTGCATGCTGCCAGTGTGTTCTAAAACATCCGGCATATAGTGACGCACACAGTAAGCACTGCTATACACTGGCATTCAGCTGCCTGGACATAGCCTATTTTTCACATGGCGTCTTTGCAGCGTACAGTGTGTCACTATATGCCGGGTGTTGAAGTACGCAATGGCAACAAACTCAAGTTAGACCATTCGTAACCATTTACATAAGTGTGGTCTGCACGCTAGATGATCAGCAAGGGAACCTGACCTGGCTGATCCATAGCACTCTCCTTGACTTCTCCACCATCATTGGCCATCATTTCTGCTCAGAGTGAATCGACTTTCATCACTGAGGAACACTGGTCTCTCAACGAGCGTAGATGCTCCTTGGCCCATGCAAGACGATGATGCCTGTGACTGGTGGTGTGTTCAGGTGTTCTAGCATGCAGACCACGCTGATGCAAATGGTCTGACGTGACACTTGGTTCCTTCTCACCTTCGTTAAACGTGCCTGGAGTTGTGCCATTCATCATCCGGATCCGCAGAGCATTACTTACAATGAAGCGGTGTGTGATGTAGTCCTAGGACTCCACTTTGCCTTTCTGTGACTCTTCCAGTCTCTGTATCTCTGTTGCAACCTGCTGACACTCTAAACTCAGTGGCCACTTCTGTCTGACAACATCCTCCTTGAAGCCTCACAATGGCGAGGGACTGTTGATCAATTGTAAGGTGTGTTCTTTGTCTCGTGATGTAAAAATCATGACAAGGACTGTTTAGATCCCAATTCAAATTGATCCCCTAAATTGGGCAATTCAGGGATCATATACCTGTTGGGAATTTTGCCATTAAAATGATTGTCTTGTAGTACTTTTTCCAAGAACAAAAAGCAGCTTTTATCCGGTTAGGCTGAGGATAATTAGCATATAGGCTCCGTATTCAAAGGTTAGCTAATTTCGTTAAGTATGGCGTGGGTTTTTCGTCAGCTTTTCAGGCTGTTTGCGGTTTTAGAAACGGTCTGAAAACTGACGTCAACCATCCCTATAGATTTTAATAGAAAAACTGCCCAGTAGTCTACACAGGATGGATTTTCTACTGGGCAGATTTCAAAACTGCTGGCGGTCTGAAATACTTGGAACATGCACAATCTTCCGCCTAGTTTTCGGGCAGGTGGTGTGCTATTTAGTGGGTTAGGGGGACAGCAGAATCTGCGAACCGTGGTCAGAACTGTCCCCCAAAACCATTCAAAAAACGATAAAATATCCACCGGATTCTTAAACAGAATCCAACAAGCATTTTACAACTGCTGTGCGGCTGTTCCCTCACTGACATGAGAGCAGGAGATGTTTACTGTCCAGAGGAGCTTCAGCGCTTACATAACCAAAAGTAATTATTTTCCTTTTAGATCAGGTATCACTCAGGCTGCTGGCAGTTGTGTGCCCCGACCTGTGAGGTCATCCCTGCTATCAAATAGGACAAACAGCAGAGCAGGCTGGTTTCCGAGAAAAACCCGAGTGCATTCAGAGCGGATAAAATCCCTTTCATCTTCTCAACAAAAAATAAAGCGATCTATTTGGAAACGGTCTTCGTTTGCTGTTCCCTAAATGTTGAAAGCTTATCTTTGTAGTGAGACAACCCCTTCAGGCTTCTTGTTGGGGTACGTCCACACCGCATGGTGTTTCAGACGGTTTCTAAGACTATTTTCAGGTTTTGAAAACACGGTCAACCATTCCTATGGACTTCAATAGAAAATCTGAGCTCTCGTCTACACAGCTCGGATTTTCTGATGGTCAGATTTCACATTATCTTACCCCTTTATGTTATGCCTAAAGTACATTTATTGCAATGTCTCATTTATACTATTTACTTAGAGAGCTGCAGTATTAACATGTACTTCACTTACAGGGTGTGAACTCAAGTCAGACAAAAAGGAGTATACATTTAAAGTCGATGATGATGAAAGTGAGCATCAGTTGTCATTGAGAACGGTAAGTATGGGCTTGTGATAAGCCGATCTGTAGAACTTGACTGTGTTGCAAACTGTGCACGTAGGGTATGTAATTGCAGGCTGTACTTTTGGCGTTAATGCTCCTCAAGTATGGCCCACATATACAGAAAGTTTTACTGCGTGTTTCCTGACACGTACTGTGCGCCTGGTTTTCAACAGCGGGGTTCAAAAAGTAAATTTTATTTGTGCTGTGGACGTAGCCTTAAAATAGACCTAGTTTCTGATTACTGTCAAATGTCCATAGTTTTTGCTGGTGAACGGAAATATTGTGCAAGAAAGCTCAAATGAAAGTAACACGACAAGTAGGAAAATAAAGTATAATCTATAAATTGCTACAGTAGCACAATCTAAAACCTGGCACAACAAAGGAATAACCCCAGTCTCTTGTGTTTTTTAGTCAGTGGACCCCTCAGACTGCTGTTTTTTTTAAGGTTTTAATATATTGTTATACTAAAGGAGGAGTTAGAATTTTTGATAAGTTGGTGGGATATTGGTTTAAAGTTCAGGATGTTAGCTGCCAAGTGGCTCAGGAGCCAGATTGCTGTACTGTAAGATTGTTGTTCAAACGGCACAAGTGCCAATACCGGTCGGAAATCCCAACCGGTATTTGCACTGTTTTCAGGCCATGCACACGGCCGCTGGGGGGGGGGGACTTTTCTCAGCGGTTTGGAGTTTTCATCCTAGATGCACTTGTGTTCAACCAAAAAGGTACTACAATGTTCTACGTTATTGGGTGTACTCCGCATAGCTTTTAGAAAGTAAACCAAATACATTTATCAAGGCTTTAACATGATTACCCACATCCCTATTGGAATGTTCAAATGCTTATACACACACTTGATAAACAATTAAGACGTGCAGGCAAAATGTGTTGTGCATAGTTTGCTAGTTTTTATCTTGATTCTTCACAAAAATGTATTTTACATTTGTATGCCTAAAATTCCTTTCTTGATTTGTTCAGGTTAGTTTAGGAGCTGCAGCTAAAGATGAGCTACACATTGTGGAAGCTGAAGGAATGAACTACGAAGGAAAACAGTTAAAGATTGTTCTTGCTTCTCTGAAACCATCTGTACAGCCAACAGTGAGTTTTGATGTTTAGCGGTTTGAAGTCTATGTAAACACTTGTTTAGCTTTGCAGAATAGTCTGAAATTCAGACAGTTTTACATGTTCTGTTTATCAGCAAATTCTGCAAATGATTGGGTTACAGCTAGCAGACCGCTTTTGTGAGCTCCTGGCCCACTCATGTTCACTGTTCTACAGTAAATTGATGAAGGGTGGTTAGTATGTAACTTCTGTTTTTTTAGCAGGGCTGTGGAGTCAGCAAGCCAGAGCCCCGACTCCTGTTTCCCAAACCTCCGACTCCTGACTCCCTCATACATGGCGCATGTTTAAGTGATAACTTTACTGTAGTAAAATAGTAACATCAGGCTGTTTATCACCTTATGATACAATAATCAAGCTATTTAGGTAGAACTGACACTGACAAGCAAAATGGTAACAATGTTTTGATCTTTTGAACACTTGTGGGTAGAGTTGAAGAAAAATCTTTATTTGTATCCAAGACCGGTGTGCACCAACATTGGGAATGTGTAGAAGAGACCTGGGATCAGATTTTGCTCAAGACCTGCTTGAATCTGATCCAGAGCCCAGAAGGATTCAGGGAGAGCTGAAAGCCAAAGGGGATTTACCAAATACTAACAAAATAATAAAAATTAACAGTGATTTTTAGGAGCAAAACGGTAACAATGCAGTTACAGGAAATCTGCAGAACTAAGAAGGTGCTAAATACTTGCAGGTCACATTTACGTATAAGATAGGTAAGATGACTGTATATAAAATTACAGTAGCCTCATGTGCAAAGCTGTAGTGGATGTTGAGATATGGAGCCTGAAAGTCACAAGTTCAAAACATTACCATTTTGCTTGTCAGTGTAAAATATATTTATTGGATATGACTTTAGAACACAAATAAAACTGTAAATCTGCAAAACACTGCAGGATCATTTGTGGAGTCTCTGAATTTGTTCTGAGAAATAGTATTGCCTCCATCAGATCCTGCATACATGACCTCACATCTGATCTCATTTCCAGGCTATAGAACGGCCTCTTTACTAACTTGGGTTGGGGGCAAAGTGGTGACAACAGGGGCAACAATGTCAGGGTATACAGGATTTGCATCAGCCACAGTCAGTTTTGATGAATGGTTGAACTCTTCTACTACTTTGAAAGCAGGTGAAAAATTTTGCTAAAATCTGTTTGCCATGGAAGCAGAATCTTTTTACCCTGGGGCAGCGCTTTGCATGCTCCATGTCATCAATTACACTCCTCATGTGATGAGGCTGAAGATATGGGAGCAGCAGCACTGGCCGGACCAATTTCCTCTTTCTCTTTGCATCAAACTAACAGGACCAACTTATTATATATTTTGGGAGTCTGAGTCGGTCCATTTTATGACGACTCCGACTCCTGCAAAATAGGCACCGACTCCACGGCTCCGACTCCACAGCCCTGTGAGGGCTAGATAATGTTGTGGTTCACATATGACCATATTTGATCCGCAAAGGCCCATATTTACCTATATTTTTATTTTTAATGTACCTGTTTAATTTTAAGATGAATGTTACAATTACTTAAATATTTGTAACATGTCTGTCTTTAGGTTTCACTTGGCGGATTTGAAATTACACCACCTGTGATTTTGCGGCTGAAGTCTGGATCTGGTCCTGTATATGTTAGTGGGCAGCATCTTGTTGGTAAGTAGGTTGCAGCTGACATAGAATTTCGCAGAACTTCATGAAAGGGATTTTCCGCTAAACTATTTCACCTACTGCAGCACAAGCTCAACCCCCTAAAAATGCTGCAGTTTTCTGCTGTCCATGAGATACTTTATTTTTCTACCTAAATGGCTTTAAGAGCTTGTTTTCTTGTGGGATAAGTTACTGTTTATTGGCCCCATTTTAGAGTGTATGCAATGTACTAAAATAATGTAAATGTCATGAAATGTGGGTTACATTTATGGATGCAATAAAGACTAGATCACCTGTGCAAAGATGCAGATGTTGATTGTTAAAGCAAGCCCCAAGTTCAACATCTAGTTTGTGTATGTCTAACTTCCCAAACTACATCTGCTCAGTGAGTTGCATGTGATAAAAGCAGTCACATAGTTTAGCATGAGATCTGAAGATGTAAATGGTGGCATAGCATTTGCATCATAGCTGTAGTTGCCACATTATGTATCTTTTAGATAAGGCTATGTTCACACGGCGTTTTGGTTCTGAAAAACGCTTTCAAAAGCGCTGCGTAAATCACATCGAGCACACAGGTGCATGTTTGGATGCGTTTTTGTTGCAGCAGAAACACGCTATAGTTTTAAATAGGGTGCCTGCTGCGTCAAATGGGTCAAGAGTTGACATGTCCATTCTTTGAACAGATCAGAAAGACGCAAGTAAACGCATATCGGCGATCACTTGTCTAAATGCCAATGCATGTTTTAAGTTTAATTCGATGTAAAGTCACACTGCACAATGTTAGATGCATTTGAGTTCGTTTATGGTCAGAAACACATCCAAATACGCATCTAAAAAGTGTTCCAACACGGAGTCAACATGCCGTGTGAATATACCCTAAAGGAAATCCCACTGTTTTAATTAGTCATTGAGCATTCTAATCCTTTTTATAGCTTTAGAGGACTTGGGTTCATCAGATGAGGAGGAAGAGGAGGATGAAGAGTATAAATAAAACACTGAAACAATTAAGAATGCAAAAAGACCTGCTACGTCCACATCGAAGGTTCCACTGGTATGTTAACTTTTTTAGTTTTCTATTTCAGTCTTGCTTTTTTTTTTCGAGTTTAACAAATAGTTTGCCGTTTCTAACAGAAAAAGGTGAAGTTAGAAGTGGAGGACGATGAAGATGACGACGACGATGAAGAGGACGATGATGACGACGATGAAGATGATGATGACGATGAGTAAGTTTCATAATGGCAGTTACTGTTCATACAGATTACCATAATAGTGTGACTCGTATGTGACCCGGGTCAGGTGACCTTTACAGAATAGGAATTGTTGGTGTGCTTTGAGGCCAGAATAAAATGTTACAAGACTTCAGGATTAAGGAAGGTAAAATAAAATGGTCAAATCTTAAATGGTAACTTCATACAACTGCTGACATAATAGAATGGTAGCCGTATTCTAAATGCAATTCGTAATAGTTTGACATTTTTTAGTGGGGAAATGGCAATGTTTTAAGCCTTAACACAAGCGGTCTCCTTTCAGCTAATCCGAAAGCCACTGTCCTGCAACATTCATGTCTAGTAACAGAAAACATGGACTGCAGGAAGTTGGGGCTGAGCTATCACTGACTCCTACCAGTGTACTTGGCTATGTGACAAAGGGGTTACAGGTTTGGATGATGCCTGGCAGCTGATTGGCTTAGCCCTGTGGTAAGGGGAATCGCTCAGTCTTATACTCTGTATAAGACTCCAGTTCAGAAATAGGTATACATCTACATTGATACTTCCTATTTTCTGGTCAGTTACAGAAACAAAAAGCTGAATATGCCAATCAATGCCAGATGACATCATAGACCTCAATTGAGTCTAATGGGGTCTGTCATTTTATCAGAACAGTTTTGCATCTCTAATCTGCCGCTGTAAATTTAACTTGATTGTAGTATGTTGGGCATTGAGGTGTACTATATTATGCTGGTCTCCAGAAAGTCTGCTTATCTGATTTAGGGTATATAAGATGTTAACGGTAAAGGCCATAGCTGTGTTTTAAGCAAGTTTTTTGCATGTGCTTTCCTGTATAAAGGCAGTCCCCGACTTGCGTCGTTCAGACTTACGACTGCCCCCTAGTTACGAACGTGGCTCAGTGTGCTGACTTCACACAGTCACACCCCCATATCACGGGAAGCCGCAGTTCAGTCACCAGTGACGCGCCGTCACCAGGGGAGTATCACCCCACCTCGCTAATGATGATTGTAACCTGTGTAAAATTGTGCTGGGCCTCCTGGCAGTCATTTCTCAGCAGGACTTCCTGAGGTGGCGTAGCTGTGTCATAAGGATGCTGATGGATGATATTTCACGATTTGCATTATGGGGAAATAATCATTTCTTTTACCGCTTGCAGCAAAGTTAAGATGGGAACAAGCAGGACACAGTTCCCACAAAGCACTCTGACAATGTCCAAAGTGTACTAATCGGGAAACCGATAGCAAAGCCCCCTCAAAACTCTGCCGAAATGACTGCCAGGAGGTCAAGTGCTGCTTTCTGGAGGGGAAAAGACCCTTTTCCCGCATTTTGGGATTGGAGAGGGCTCTCACAGGCTGTTCACATCTTACAGACCCCAAGGGGCGGCCGATTTTGGATCTTGTTTGATCTCAACTTTTCTGATGGGTCATTTTTTTGGGGGAAAGCTTTACTTTTCCCTTGCCAGAAAAGCCTAGAAAGCCCAGTTTTTTTGTCTTCTGAAACCGCACATACTTTTACATGTAAATTACCTCAATTGTCCAGAATATCAATTTGGGCAAACATAACTACAGTCCCTGATCATCAGCAGTTTATATATACAGGACTCATTGTTGTACATGAGCACAGCTAGATGGGCCAAAATCCCCAGTCCTGACCTGAGGCACAGCGTCTTCAGCTGCTGAGGGGTGCAGTGCAATGTTCCTGGCCCCACACTCCTGCCTCTCCTGTTGCCCCGTGCTATAGGTCTTGCCCCCCACTTTCTGCATCATTCAGCACCCATGTGTGGCATGCTGGCATTTGTAGTTGCTCTACAAGTGCCAGCATACCACAGCTAAACTCATGTAATAATAATAATAATAATCTTTATTTCTATAGCGCCAACATATTCCGCAGCACTTTACAAATTCAAGGGTAAACATATAGTCATTACACATTAAAAGTACTTACAAATGAGACACAAGGTGTGAGGGCCCTGCTCGTGAGAGCTTACAATCTATTAGGGTGTATGGGTGAAACATACGGTAAAGAAGTCCAAGTTTACAATGGTCCGGCCAATGTTTCATAAATAGGGGGTGGTTTACATGAAAAATGGATGAACCTGCCACCCAGACTGTACATCATAAACAGATAAGTGCCTGTGATGGCCCAAGTGCAGGAGTTACAGAATGTGTGTGATAGCAGTTAGGGATCATTGGTGGCCCAGACCGAGAATATGTATTTTCAGTGCCCTCTTAAAACTGAGGGTTGTGAATGTGCCTGATCGCCCGCGGTAGCATATTCCAGAGAATTGGTGCCGCACGTGTGAAATCTTGTAGGCGGGCATGGGAGTGTTTCGGATGATTGAGGAATGTAGTCTGATACCATCACAGAGCGGAGAGCACAGGTAGGGGGTAGACAGAGACTAGTGGAGGAGATGTAGGGAGGAGCAGCGCTGTGGAGAGCTTTATAGGTGAGAGTGCTGAGTTTATACTGTATCCTGTACTGGATGGGCAACCAGTGCAGTGACTGACACAGGGTAGAGGCATCAGTATAGCGGCTGGAGAGAAAGACAAGCCTGGCTGCTGCATTCTGGACAGATTGGAGAGGGGAGAGTTTGCAGAGAGGGAGACCGATACTAATCAGCACCCATACAATTCACGTGTGTGGTATGGCATGCTTTCACTTGTAATTGTGCAACTACAAGTGCCAGCATTCCTCACCACACATGTACTAAATATACCCGTTCCGACTTACATACAAATTCAACTTAAGAATGAACCTACAGTCCCTAACCAGTATGTAACCCGGGGACTGCCTGTAGTAGTACATCAGGTTTTTCACGACTGTACTCTTATTTGATGAAAGCTTTCATTAAAAGGCTGCAGATTGACTTACATGAGCTCTGTTTGGAAGAAGCTTTTTTTGAGAAGATGCTTTGTCAGTTGAATGGTTGTCCTAGTTTATTCAACGATAAAGAAAAGGACTAACACTTGTTGGGTCTGTTTACATGTTCATTTAACACAAAGGGTGTTTTCTCACGCGTTATTTTGTGTAAGAGCAAGATGGAGAAATCCTTTACATAGTTACACAGTAACATAGTTTGTAAGGCTGAAAAAAGACAAGACGTTCAGCCTATTTTGCTAAAGTATAAGATTTCCAATTTATTTAAACACACTCCTGGATTTAATGAATTAAAAAATACTAGTGGTGTTTTTAAATATAATTTGCAGTGTGTGCAACCACCGTGTAATACAAACCTTTGTTCGGAATTTTTTTTTCATGATCTAAAAATAAGCTTGTTTTTTAAGGGATGATGAGGAGGATGAAGAAGAAGAAACGCCAGTTAAAAAGGTAATTTTTGTTAATTTGTAAGAGTTGTCAATGTCCTAGAAAAAATATTCTTCGGGGCCCCATTGAAACAAATGTACTTCTGTTTTACATCCTGACACTTTTGAACGGGCACATCACTGCTGCAGCTACTAATCGGCTGCAGCACCACATGTTTGCTTCCATTACTGTTCAATGCCGTTTACTTAAGAAAAGTAATGTAAAGGAGAGGTATGTGACCGATGCAGCAATGTAAACAGGCAATTGGGGAGAGAAACATCTGGAACTGGGGACCAGAGGTAGGGAAGTATGTTTTTGTGTTTGAATGGAGCTTAATTTTTTCCACCACAATGACAACCCCTTTAAGGTACATTGAAAAACCTTGGGGCATCTAAACTGATGTGTTCACTAGTGAACACATTTTACAGATGACATTCCGGTCTTTATATTGATGCTTGTCCTAGTCATTTACGTCAGATGGAAATGTCTGAGCATGCACTCCTTAAACATATTACAGAATTGCTGTGTGCAGGAACTTGACACCAAACCAGTCTTCTATCATCCAAAAAATCCAATGGCACTCGCAAAATTGATGCAAAAAGTTTATCAATGGAAAATAATGAATATGAATCCAGATGAATATAAACCTCTTATGACAGTTCTTGTACATCACTTCACTGACATTTCGGACCTTTACAACAGATTTGTCAATGATGTCACAATGTTGTATCCAGGGTTTCTTAACGCAAAATCATTGATATTGACTAAGGTCTTTTGTAAAGGACTGAAACCTCAACAGAGTGATATCCAAGAATTGTCATAAGAGGTTTATATTCATCCAAATTCATATTAATTTCCTTTTTTCGTTCGGTTGATGAAATAAAGAAGAAATTTTGTATCCAGTGAGTGCTGTTAGATAATTTTGGATGTTATGATTGGCCACTGGCACCATGGAAAAGTGTGCCGTACTCCAGGGATTCTATTCTAACCTGTGTTAATGATCAGTGAGCGTCTCAGTGGGAGGAACTTTTTGGAAACATATCCCCCAAGACTTAAGCTTTTAGTGGTTTCAAATGTTGAGGGGGTAAAAGGAATTTCACTTATAAATTTAGTTTTTATTGGAATTTACTATAAATGTGTTCCAAGGTTTTTCCAGCTTGTTAGCTTTCTGTGGACAGTGATGGAGGGTGGAAATTTTAGTGGCGTTACAGGAATCTCTAGTCTTACTTGGCATCAAATACTTTAAACATCCATGTGGTTCACAGGTGACTTCAAAAAGATTTTTGATCATCATTGCAAAATCAGCAGCTTCAGGAGAGTAGAGCTAGCAGTCAGTAAGAGCTGGACGCTTGAGTAGGCAGGGACTGTTTATTACCATACCTGCCTCTCCAATCATGCTGTGCACACAGCGTAATGGTCAGCCTTTAGGCTTCCCCTCCCCTCCCATGGCGCCCGCTATTGGGAGAGCTGAACCAACTAAAACCCGAAGCTCCTGCAGTGAGCGTTAGGTGGCTGTATAACTATTTTAGGCCCACCTTCACAACCTAGTACTGTATATTGACTACTGTATGTAAAAATTAGTGTAATTAATAGGGGAGCACAATCTTGGCATTAGTTGCTCTACGCGTGTCTATAATTTTCCTTAATTGAAGTTTTAATGTAAAGAAAATACTTAAAGCCTTTTTATAGTCATCAATTTGGAAAGGGCAGAAGGCATAATGAAACAGTATTAAATTCATCAGTGATTCAGAGTAAAGCCAAGAAAGTCCCTACACTCGTTTACGAATGACCCACATGTGATCACTGCAGTTTTGTCTAAAATCAGTTCCAATTTACTGGGTTTTGGCTTCCATCATAGGCACCCCTTGTAAGAAAAAGGGGGAAACCCCTTTTTTTTTTTTTTTTTTTTTTTTTTTTTAACACCGATTTACTGACATAGGAGAGCAGAGGATTTTTTTTAAATACATTTGCGGTTTTAGAAGTGTCCAAACGTAAAGAAAAAAAAAAAAATGGGCAATTGCAGAATTTTTGGCATGGGGGGAAAGGGAATGGCATGATTTTTTCACTACAGTTTTTAAAACAATTGAAAGTTTTCCCAGGGAAAATCCCTATTTCACTTAAACATAGGCATGTTAAATATGAGTCAAGTTTTAATTAGTAACTGGTTAAGCCATATTTGTATTAAAACATAATGGAAATGTTAATTTTAATATCTAGATACTAGAGAATTTAAATGTGAGTACTTAAAATATTTTTAATATCTTTTCTAGCCCGCTCCAGTAAAAGTGAAGTCTGCTCAAAAGTCAAGTCACAATGGAAAAGCTTCTGAACCGTCCACTCCTGCCAAAACTCCAAAAGTAAGTTAGATTTTGCATTTTAGAAATTTTTTTTTACCATAAAAGCACTGATATTTGACTGACATGGATTCACAAGTGGTGAGATCACTGATTCCAAACACTCAATGCAAGAATGTCGGGCATCTTTTTGCCACAGGAAAGTCGCCACTTTCTCATCTCAGCCGTTTCTCGCTTGTCAATAGGATATAACATAAATATTGGGTTCGTGTGGGTATCTGCTTTGGGACCTGCACCTAGAGTGGGAATAAGCCACTCGGTCTCACTTCAGAATGTGCAATACATTTCATTCTTTTCTATGGGCATTCAAATACAGCTGAGCAGCTTGTTCGGCTGTACTTTCAAACTCTCATAGAACTTCTGAATGGAGACTTTATTTTTAGAGTGTCAAAACCCATGATTTGGACCCGTACTCGAGATGACTTGGGGCATTTAGGTCATATCATAGAACACCCCTTCTATGTGAATATGAAAAACACTGTAATTTCATACCAGCACACTTAATGGGCTATAGTTTCAATATTCCCAGGATTGTTATTGTGACAAGAATTATAGAAAAGGGTCATTGATCCAGATTTATTTTAGTTACCAGATTTAGCCTCATGGGCTATAATCATGTTACTAGTGGTCCCTATATTAATGCTACTACTTTGCAAAGTTAAAACACTGATTTTCAGAGGTGGTTGCATAGTGGTCATCTTTAAACCACACTTCAGCTTCATAGTGGGGTATGTAGAACATAAGGCATACTCGGAAGAAGACTTAGCAAAATGTTACACAATTAATGTCTGCTCTAGTCTTGCATTAGAACTTGAGGGTAGTTGATCTAAAAATGGCATTGTTTGGATCAAGGTTTTATGTACATTATACTATCCAGTTAGCACCCACGATAGCCTAACCTCTCCTACAGTCAAATGTTATACGGAGCAAGTTTAGGCTGTAACGCTGAAGTTAAATTGAGGGTATTGTACCACATTTATCCAGGCTTGGCTAGTCAAACGAACTCAGGAAAATTTGGCTGTCCCCTTAATCCTACTTAAAGTTCAATATTTAATGCATATTTATGATTGTAGTTCAGTTACATTGATGCATTTGCACTACATGGTCTAGTTGCGCTAGATTGTGCTTTTTTTTTTTCTGGAGACGAGTATTTAATCAAATTAAATGGTT
>JAODAL010063988.1:0-18950 GCA_025379985.1 Phyllomedusa bahiana
TTGGGGGGTAGTGTTTGGTGTCCCTTATATTGGTTTGTGTTGCTTTTTAAATGCCACCCCGGGATGACCTAAGCTCTTTTTTCAAAAACCCTTTTTTTTGGTGTGCCAAAAGTTTTGACCTCTTGATTCAGCAGTGACAGTTTGATTAGAGGGTTATGAGCTATATTCTATCACTTTACAGTGATATGTGCAGACTGAAATTACTCCAGACTTTTGTGGTCAGCAAAGTTTCCCACTGGAAAATTTTGCCACCCCCGGGGAAAGGAACCCTCCCTCCAAACAAGTTTCACACAGAACCCCGTCCTAATAGAAATATGTCTACTGGTGGGAGAAAACATTTTCGAGAAGAAGCCACAGAGATGGTATTTATTTTTTTCTGACTTATTGAAAAGATCTGCATTTACTGCAGTCAAAAGAGTCATGCTATGACTAAGGGCTATTACTAGCGTGAAATACGTAAGCTCCTGTGTATGCAGCATTTGGATTTTAACTTCTTATGAAGTAGAAGAGTGAAGAAATCAGGGGAACCTTTTAGAGGCTAACTGAGATATTTGATGGGAGCTTTCGGAGTATAAACCCCCCTTTTTCAACATAGTTATACAAAAACTGAAAATTTACAGCGTTTTACAAAAAACATGGACCCCTTTAAAAGGAAATTTTTGAATTCTTAAAAATTTAAAAAAATCAATTAAGCGTAAGTCTTTACAACAGGGCAAGAAAAACAACAATCGGAAAAATTTTTGAGGCATACGGAGGGGTCAGTAATTCTTCGTCTTTCTTGTAGCATCGGGGTAAAATTTGTGTCTTCAAGCCAACTTTTTTGACATAAAACTTCCCCGGACATTTAAACCCATTTTGCAGAGTTTGAAAAATTTTTTCATTAATTTTTAAAATTCCTTCCTTTTTCCCCTCCTTTTTCGTCTTTAAAAAGTCCCCTTAAAACCCCTAACCTTCAAATTTTTTCAATGCAATGGTCATTCCGGGAAATGTGCGGCCCCGGGAGATTGTTTGGTTGTTAATGGGGAATCTGTGTGAATTAAGCGTGGTGAGTCTTTGCCCCGTTTTTCCCCCCCATAAAGGCCGTGGTGGATATTGCCACACATGATCAGTACCCATATTGGAAGACCTGAAGGAAAAATTTTCCCCCCCCCCCTTTTTGTGCACCTTTGGGACTGTGGGAAGGTCACTGTCACGGGGTGGATTTGACTGCAGGTCTTTCACCTGTTTGGCAGGGAGGGGGAGGTGCCATTTTTGTTGGTGCCCTTTAGGGCAAATCCGGGTAATAACACGCCCCCGGTTTGGTGGTTCAAAAGGAAAGGAGGGGGGGGTGGGAATATGTTTTGATCTGTTGTTCCCAATAGACGGTTGAATTTCCTTTGGGAATTTTCGTAGGATCTCCAGCTGGGATTGTAGGTACAACTAGGGGAACTCGTTTTTTTCATGGTCTTTTTATGTAATAGTTGTCTCTGTTGATGGCGCTGCTTTTTCTGATTTGTTTGTCCTATTTTGGGTTTTTATCCCCAAATTTGGGGAAATTTTGTCCCAGATCCAGGGGGGTGCTTGTCCCGGGGTTTTTTGTTGGGGCAAATACGATTTTTACCGTATAGCCTGGTGTTTATAATTTGGTTTTGTTTTGTGTGCTTGGGGGGAAGCTTTTTCATTCCTGAGGTAGGGGCCCTTCTGTCTGTGGGTTTGTTTTTACACTTTATGTGAGGGAGCCGGTGGTCTTTGTATGGGGATTGTGGTATCCAGGAAAAATGGATTTTGGGTTTTCTGAATAGCTTTAAATTTTGGTTGATGGTGGGGGGTTTGGTTTAAAAAAAGGGGTTTTTGAGGGGGGTTTAAAATTTAATTGGAATTATGTTTGGGGGCCCCCTCGGGCCCGCAGTCCAAATGACAAAAAAAAATCAAACAATTTTAAAAGGGGGGTACATCATGGGTCCCTTTTGGGGGTTTACCTTTTGGATAGGTTTGCTTTCCTTCCCCGTTTTTGCCATAAAAGGGTTTGAATTTTGAAAAGGGGCACATTTGGCCCATTTGGGAAATTTCCCAAACCCCTTTTAGTATATTTCTTGAAAAAGGGGAAAAAAGTTGTGGCTGAGTAGAAAATGTTTGAGCTGTGTTTATGTTTTGCTTGGGGGGTTTGTTTTTCCCGGGGGCGTTTTGAACATGCTGTACTCCATCCTTTTTTGGGGGAAAGTTTGTTTTTTTCAAGGATTTTAATCCAAGGTGGCCAAAATGGTTTCCCTCAGGGAAAGGGGGACGAGGGCTTGAGTTTGTTAAGAAGGTTTGTGGTGTCCTGGATGTTGCTTTCGGTGTCTTCGAAAAGGGGGGTTTTTTTGAGATTTTTTTTACCCAACCTGAGTTTTTTCTATCAGTGTTTCCCAAAAGCCAAAAAATGATAGGCCTCCCCGGGGTTGCCCTTTTTGTGGTCTTGGGGAGATGTAGAGGCCCCGCCTGGGAACCCCCTGGGGTTTAGCCCCTTTTATCTGCCCTTTTTTGACCTGAGTTGGAAAATTTTTTGAAAACATTTCCCTTTTTTTGGGTTTTATTTGTTCCTTTTGGGAAACCCTGTCAAGTTTGGAGTTTAAAGGGCGGATTGGGGTAGGGTCCCGTTTTTGCTTCCCGGTTTTAGTCCGAGGTGTTAATTTTGGAAAAATTTTTCAACCCCCCTTTTTCGCTGGGTTTTTTTAATTTAAAGTCCTTGGGTTTTCTTTCTTTTTAAGGCGATTTGCCCCTTTTGTTCCCGCAGGGTTTTGGTTGGCACCGTTTTTTTTGTTTCCATGATTTTAAAATTTAAACCCTTTCTTCTGAAAAAAAATCAATGTATTTATCTTGTGCTGCATTAATTCCGGGCCCGGGGGGGGTCCTGTTGTTTTTTGGGGGGTTTCCCTTTTTGGGTGTTCTTCGAGTCCTGCTGTTTTGGAAGGTCTTTGTCTAAAAGTTTTCCCCTCAGTTTTTTTTTTAAAAAACTCCCCTGTCTTTGCAGAGTTTGACATGGTCGTGGGGTGTGAGGGGCAAAAAGTAGAGCCATTGGAGAGAAACTAACTTTGTTTTGTTTTGCTTGTAGGGGAAAGGGTTTAAACAACCAGGTCTGCTGAGCTGGGCTGGTGCTTGTGGTTGTAGTAATAGGGCCTTTTTGTTCAGTCTCTGGGTTTTTTTCTTTTTGTTTTGAAACATGCCCTGCAGTTTTGGTTTTATGTTGGTTTTTGGCCTTCATCTCCTCTGTTTTTATTCTCCATTTGATTTTTAGGGCCGTTTCCTCCTGTGTTTTTTTTTGTTTTTAAAAAGCATGTGTTTCTCGCTTTTCGTGTTCGAAATACATAGTTGTTTGTATGGGGCTGTTGTAGGTGTGTCGGGTTGGGTTTGAAGGTGAACCCTTTTGGGATTGAGTTTTCCCTTTTTCATTTGTTAAGAAGAAGTGTCGCTTTTAAAGTTGTGCAAGTTTTTAAACCCGGGTTTTTTTTTGACATGATGTTTCAAGAACTGAAATTTACAAATTTTTTTACACAAAAAACTGGACCTTTAAAGGGGGGGTCTTAGAATTTTTTTTAAAATAACAAAAGAAAAAACCATGTGTTAAATGGTGATGGGGTCTATGCCCGATATAAAGACGCCCAAATTACCAAGCTAGGTATTTTAGGGTTGGTTTTTAGCTTGGTAACTTGGCGTCATTAAATTATTGGCTGCAAGACTCCCCTTTCAACCCGTTTTGGGAAATTGGTTATATTGAATTTTTTTTACTTTTAAGAGCATGTCCCCAAAGGCCCCGGGTTTTTGGCCGGGTTTTTTAGGGCCGGGGTTTTCGTTTTTTAGAAACCCCCTTTAAACAATGGTTTCTCTATGAAAAACCCCCCTGCACGGGTTTTCCGTCGGGGGGGTGTTTCCCCCCGCGGTTGGTCACAAAACATTGAGCCAAAACGCCCAAACTCCCGTCCGGGTTTTCCCTTCGGAAATCTGTGCATTTCAATTTTGAAGGGGGGGGGGCTTTTCTTTCGCCCCTCGTGGAGAAAAGCCGCCCTCCCCCAGCGGCGTTGGGACCCGGCCACAAAAAAGGGACAAAATTCCGGTCGGGAAAAAGGGGCCGTATTTTTCCGGGGCAGTGGGGGGTTGGCCCTAAGATTCTTAAAATCCTTTTAAGGTCCCTGGTTTTTTTGTGTTTAAAAGTTGTTAAAAAAATTTAAATTCTTGTTTAAAATTTTTGTCTGAAGAAAGGGGGCTGGGTTTTTGAAAGCTTTTTACCATCAAATATACTCAGTTAGCCTCTAAAAAGGGTTTTAAACCCGATTTTTCACTTTTTACTACTTTTTTTATTTGGAAAAACGTTACAACATTATACTACTAACTTCTTATAAGTAAAGCAGAAGATTAAAAAAACCTCTTTGGGAAGCTGGATATTGTTTTTTTTCATTGTTTACACTAATTTTTTGGTAATCAGGGTTGGTTTTAAAATTTATGCCCTTTATAATTTGGCGTCATAATATTGGCTACCCAGACTCCTATATCCGTTAGGGCACAAAGCCCTTTTATTGAAATTTTTTTATTTTTAAAAATTTAAGGGTCCTTTGATGGTCCAATTTTTTTTGTGTATTTTAAAAAGTCTGTAAATTTTCGTTCTTTTATAACATCATGTTTTGAAAAAGGGGCTGGGATTTCGAAAGCCCTTAACCCTCAAATAAAACTAAATTAGCCCCTAAAAAAGGGACGAATGATTTTTCACTTTTTACTACTTAGTAACACGGTAAACATTTTTATTCTAAATTTTTATGGTTTAAAACAGGAAGATTAAAAAAAAAACCTCTTTGGGAAGCTGGATATTGCTTTTTTTCATTGCTTACAGTTCAGTCAGAAGCATCGACTTCTAAGAAGAATGGCCTTTGGAGAACTAGGGTGGAAGAGAAGCAGGAGTTGAGTGAGTGGAAGGCTAAACTACTGAAGTTGACCAGTCTTTGGTATAGCTTCATTTAAAGTTGAGGCAGATAAAGGTGAAATAATGTGAGAAAAGTCTGTGAGTAATTTCAGGTAATAATTTATGAAGCCAAGAAATCTTTGAGAAGTCTTGAGCCCCGCAGGTTGAGGTAAATTTAATTGAACTGAAAAGACCTATCTGACTCCATGCCAAAAGCTCTTGAAGAAATAATCTAGCATTAGAAGACAATACAGGAAATAAAAAGGAACCCAGATCCTCCAGGTGAAGAAGACTTCCGGATTAAACCTTTCTCATTTTCTTTTATACAAGCAAACATCACCTCTCAGGAAGGGACAAAAGGTAAACTTTATCCATGGGAAGAACATGACCTGGAAAGAGTGAAATGACAAGGTCAAATGAGTGATCTACAGAAAGGGTCTCTGTCTTTTTCTTGTAGAACATATCTACCATGTGGAATTTATTTCTGGAGGAAATCTGACCCTAAATGTGAAAAAGTAAAAGTAATCTTGCTCTGGAAAAAGAGCTAGAAAAAGAAGGGATAATCTGATCGGATGGCCTGATTAAGAATAATTATTTCTGAACCATGGTAATCCCAGAAGCACCAGTTTATTGCAACAGGAAAATACAGGAAAATAAATTGGTAATGGAGAACTCCTACATCAAAGCTGACTGTATCAGATTGGTGACACATAGAAGTCTTAACATTTAAAGTGATAGGAACCAACAATTTATTGTCAGGAAAAGAAAGAGGTTCAACGTGATCATCCACAGTCACCTAGGGCTTGGATTTGCCCCTGCTGCTCACAGTAGAGGCTTAGCCCTCTGTATGTTTTCCAGTGAAAGAGCAGTTTGACTAGGTGACATAGATTCTGTTCTATGATGAAGGTTATCAAATATACCAGTGTAAGGAAAATGAGCTTTTGGGGGTCAACTTTTTAATTCTGGTTTGCTTAATTGTTCAGTGCATGAATATTGTGTATGAGATAAGATATCTGTTCTATGGGAGCATATTTTTCAATTCTGGTTTCTATAACTGTTCTGTTTAGGGTTCTTGTGTGTGATGTATTATCTGTTTCATGTTAACGTTGCCCAGTCCTGGGGTTTTCCCTTTTTCCTTTAGCCGCTATTTTCCCAAATTAAAAGGGAGACTGCTAAAGGAAAGGAAAAAATGGGGGGAAGAAGAATTGGAAAACCCGGGCAAGCCCCTCACCCCCCAAGGGTAAATAAGTAGTGAAAACACATGGAAAAAAGAAAAATGGGAGGAGAAATTGTACATCAAACAAATTTTGGCCATGATCCATATTTTCCAAAACCCCACTCCCGAGATTAAAGGGGCAAAAAAAACCCAGCCCACCTTTTTTTCTTGAACACAAGAAATTCTTTAGATTAAGGGGAAAACCCCAAAAAAAGGGGAAAAAACCCTCCCAAATTGTGAATTTGGTTTTTATTCAATTTGGTTTTCTCCCGGGTTGGGGTTAAATTTTTTGCTTTGGGGAACCTTTTGGGGAAAAATTTTAAAGGGTTAAAAAAACTCCTTAGAGGGTTTTGGGGGGGTATCTAAATGGGCTAAATGCTAAGGGGGCCTGTATTTAAAATTTTTTGGTGCCCGGAGGTTGCTCCCCTTTGGTTGTGGTTTAGAATAGGGAAATCGGGGTTTTTAAAAAATCCTTTGGTTGGGGATTTTTGTTATTTCATGTTTTGGAAAATTTGGGTTTCCCGCTGGGATGATGAACCCTTTTTCTCCCGTTTTTTAAGAAGAAAAAAAAAATGTTTGTTATCTTTTGGGGAACCCTCAAGGGAATTTTTGTTTTTTTCCTTTTGGGCCCCTGCCTTTAAAATATATTTTCCCTTTTAAAATTGGAAACACTGACGTTGTCTTTTTAATTTCTCTACAGGAAGTTTAAGCTTACTATGGGGGGGGGTAGGCAGATAAGGGTGAGGGAAACAGTTTGCCCCGCCTAATACCCCGTCAAATCAGATTAATTTTGGGCCCTTTTTTTCCATTTTTCCCTGAAACCCCCCCAGGAAAAATTTTTCAGGAAAAAACTAAAAGGGCCCCTTAAAATTCCTTTGGGGGAACAAAGCTTGGGAAAAAAAGGGGCCATTAAAATGGGGCTATACAAACAGGCCCTCTAAATCCCTTTTTCCTTTAAAAGGAAAGGGGGCATTGGGGTTTTTCCCCCTAGCCAAAAACAGGCCCTGAAAAAGGGTGCCCCCTGGGGCCCCCGGGGGTTGAGGGGGGCCCCCTCAGGTTTAAAAAATACTTTGTATCCCCCCTGTAGAGAATGAAAAATTGGTGGGGGTTTTTGTTGTTTGGGCCCTTTTCTTTTTTGGAAATCCTTAAACATTTCGGCTACTGCTTACATCTTTGAAATTTTCTGCTACTATTTTTTAAATTCTTGTAAATTTGGTGGTGGGGCCCAAATTTTTATTTTTCGTTGGGGGGCCCATTTTAAAAATTTATTTAAGTCCCTGAGGAATGGGTTTTGTTTTTAATAAACCCTTTATGTTTTCCCCCCGAATAATTATTTTTTCCCCTAAGGGCCCTTTTTGAATTAAATTTTTCCATTAACTGTAGATAAATTTTCTTTTTTTATGATGGGCCCGGGGGGTAGTTTAAACTTTTTTGGGATTTGGCCCAAAAATTAGGGTTAAAACGTAATTTTTTTAGCCATGTGTCCCCGGAAAAAAAAAACCCCATGTTTGGTTTTAAAATATTTTAAACCCCCACTTTAATTGGTTTAATATGGGAAAAAAAAAATTTCATGCATAGAGGATATAAAGGGGGGCAACACGTTTCTTTTAGGGGGATACCTCCAACTTTTTGAATTGAAAAACCCGATGTATGTAGAGAGCCTTTTTTGGGTAATTGGAATTGACAAGTTTCCCTATCATCGTATCCTTTAAAATTTTTTAGTAATTTGGAAACTATTTGTTTTTGATTTTCCCAAGAGAAATCTACTGGAGAATTTCTCCTGAAAAGAGCAAAAAAAAAAAAGAATGGTTCCCAAAAACAATAAAACCCCTGGAAGTAGATTAGCTGCAAAAGATGGAGCAAAACCTGCCCCCCCTTAAAAAGTTTCTTTTGAGTTTTACAAAAAAAAAAGTATTTCATTTGGGCACATTTTTAGGGCCTTCCTTTTTTCAACATGTTGATTTTGTTCTTCTAATTTTCTTTTTTCTAAATTAATGTCCAAAAAAAAAACCCGGGGACCCCGGGGCAAAAAAAACAATGTCACATTTTTTGAAAACTATTTAAGAAGGAATTTTAAAATTTTGGCCCCAAAATTTGGTTCCCCCCAGAAAAGGAGACCACTGTTTTTTGGGTTTTTGTTTCACAGGGAAATTTTGGCGCCCCCATTTCGCTGTATTTTGGCTCTAATTTTGGGGAAATTTCCCCCACCGAAAAATTTTGGGGGACCGAGAGGGGAAATATTGATTACGTTCCTCCTGCTAGCACAATTCGGGTCGTTTTTTTACGCAGGGGAGATTAAAATGGACAGGGCACAAGTAATGCCCTGTCTATGGGGCCCATGGGTGCTGGCCCCCTTCCCCCCGCAGGGGGAGTGCCCCCCCTGATAGCGCAAAAGGGTTTTCCCCAAAAAACGCGCCGCAATAAATGTGTTGAAAAAAAATAGCCTAAGAAATGAGTAGGGTCTTTTGGCAAGAACCCTGTAGGTTTCCCCCTAAAAACTTTATATTTAATGTCGATGGCAGTTTTTAGATGAAGTGGTAGATGAAACTGTGAACTTTATCAACCTCTGAGGCATAAGTCAAATTAAGAAGAATGTTGATCCTAAAATTTGACTGTAATTCTATGCTTAGAACAGAAAGGTGAACTGGTGCATTTTTTTAGAAGATAATTTTTTATTTGAACAAAACCATTCCAAGTGCAGCTTGCATTTTGCAATGCACCTGATATTGGTGTACGGGCCATTTAAAAATATAACAAACGGGGCTGCGCCTGATGTCGGGCTGAAAAGACGCCAGATATCTGGGGCAGACCCATTCATACATGTTGCCCTAGATGCTTATAGACTGGCTTTAGTATTATGAATGTTATTTTTTTTTTTTTTTTAAAAGCTAAGTGATAAGTTAAGTGCTGGTCAGAGCTTTCCGACACGTGCTTGACAGGGCGGGTTTAACAAAAGTGGATGTGGCTTCACGGGGAAGTGAGCATAACCATGATACAACATACTATGTCAAAATCTGCGCCAAGAATGTGCCAAAATTCTACCATAGAAAGTAGCAAAGAAAAATTGGTCTTAAAGTGGTTTTCTCACTATATCTTTTCATCTTACCTCAGTCCTGTTTTCTTTGTTTCTCTTTGAATTCAGGGGCGTGTTTACTGGCTTCCACTAGGCTGCAGTAGGAGCCAGGTCTGTAGCTATAGCAACCAGTGCTGGCAGCCTATAATGAGAGAGTAAACAGGTCTGTAGCTATAGCGACTTGAGGAGCTGAAGCAGCCCATACAAGAGGGGATATCTAGGAATAGGTAGGGCACTGTTAATGGACATATATTGCAAAGTGACTTGTTTTTGCAAGATCTTTAACATTAAAAGCAATCCTTGTAGTGAGACAACACATTTAAAGTTAGAAAAGTCTAAAGTTGCACACATTTCTCAATCAGCATGTGTCACTGTGATAAATGTGGTGCATTTTTTACAGCGTGCCTAAGTTTATGCTGCTAAACATTTAGACAGCGATAGTAAATGAGGGCAATTAGCTCCTTAGTCTACTCCAAATGTGGTTGTTTTCTCTTGATCCTCTTGTGCCGATTATTGTGTCTGTTCCTGAGCCCACCAGTGAATTGATTCTTGCCATCTACAATGGGCCACATAGTCTACAGTGTTGATGGGACTGTTGACTTGTGACATATGATCAGTTGTTCAGTAGCCATTAGATATTAATAGGCTGTAATCTGTTTGGCCGGTTTGAATCCTGCCTCATGTGGTCGAGTCTGATACCACCCACAACAAACAATCGCGCAAGTATCTGCGTCACGAGGGACAGAATACTCCTTTCTTATTATAAACCATGTAAAGTAATATTTTTTATGGGCCCAGATTGCTATTTGCTGTGTTTAATATCTACAAGTTGCTGGTGCCTCGCAAATGTAGAGGCCTATTAATTAGATAAACAAGTGCAGTGCTGACTGCGCTCATATAAGGATTTACAAATTAATCATCATTTCATGTTCTCGGCTGATGTTAAAGCCAAACATATCTGAAGGA
This sequence comes from Phyllomedusa bahiana, assembly GCA_025379985.1. Taxonomy (NCBI): domain Eukaryota; kingdom Metazoa; phylum Chordata; class Amphibia; order Anura; family Hylidae; genus Phyllomedusa; species Phyllomedusa bahiana. The sequence goes on from JAODAL010063988.1 coordinate 10,165, forward strand.
TAAACAGTGCACAGCAAACATATACTCATTTGTCAGTAAACTTGGAAATATTCTGTGACATTTATTTATCTCCAATGAACATATCCAGGGCCTAAGATCTGATTTCTTTCCTCTAGCCCAGTATTTATAAAACACTTTTAAATAATATTTGATGGCCGTTCAAAAACTACAAATGCTACAAAATAAATGCACATTTAGCAAATCGCTAATCTGTTTTCATCCTTGAAATGCTTAAAGTAAACTTGGCAGGAAATGTTCTGCCTCATGCCAGTTAGCTCTGCATGTTAATGATACTCATTTCTTTTCCATTTTCCAGGAACTGAAAAGTTAAAGAAGCAGAGATTCTAAAAAAGTTCTAATAAGTCCTTGTCTGTGCAGATAACATTAAAAACATTGCAAGGTTGTCCATCATAACAAAAAAAAAATAATACCATCATTAAAAAAAAAAAAACTTATACTCGCCTTCCTCCAGTCTCTGGTTCCAGTGCTACATTTCCTTAGTCTTCTGCTTATTTTCCAACCGTCGCGTCACGGCTACGGTCGCTGATTGGCTGCAATGGTCACGTGCCTCTACTTATATCACAGTTTGTTGCTGTTCACTTCCTAAAAGTGATGTAAATAAGGGTACTTGACTCATAGGCTATGTTCCCCATGGCGTACAATACAGTACAGTTTGCCCCAATTTCCGCCGGGTGTTTGGGAGTCGCGCTGATCTGTGCGTACTCCCACGACACGGGCCCCATTGACTTGCATTACTTGCGGCGCGTATTTGCTGCGAAAAATGACATTTCACTTATCTCCCTGTGCATACAATACGATCGTATTGTAACGAACGGGGAGAGGAGGCGTAATCCATATTCTCTATGAGAACTGTGGATTACCGTAATTTCGGCGCACATCTCGCTCATAATTTGAGTGCAAATACATAGCAAAATGCGTGCCGAAAATTTGACCGGGTGAACTATCCTTAAACTCCCGCATGCATTGACAGGACCCGTTCGGAAAAAAACAGAGGACTGAAGAGACGTAATGCTGGAAACTGGCACTGGAAGGACTCAAATTCTAAATTATTTTGCTTCTATGAGTTTTTTATCAGTGAAAAAATTGGAAAATTTTATCCAATGAAATAAAATAAAAACTTGGCATAATTCTAATATATTGTTCATACCATCTACTGAGTAGGAGTAGGCCTAAGGACATAGCAAATTAAGGGGTTTTCCCACTAATGAATTACGACTCACTGGGCATTGATTGTACCAGTTACAACAGGAAGGGACGGCACCACGGCCCCTTTAATCTTTGATTTATGGGAGTAAATAGGAGGAAGGAATCACTGAGACACAATATAAATATTAGCCTCCTCCAAAACAAATATCATTGTACCAAATAGAAAGCTAAAACTTAACTTTTACTCTACAGTCATGGCCAAAAGTTTTGAGAATGATACAAATGTTAATTTTTACAAAGCCTACTGCATCAGGTTTTGTAATGGCAATTTGGGATATACTCCAGAATGTTATAAAGAGTGATCAGCTTAACAGCAATTAATTGCAAAGTCAATAGTTGCCTAGAAAATGAACTTTTTCCCCCAAAACACATTTCCACTTCATTGCAGGCCTGCCTTAAAAGGACCAGCTAACATCGTTTCAGTGATTGCTCCATTAACACAGGGTGGGTGTTGATGAGGACAGGGCTGGAGATCAAACTGTCATGATTAAGTAAGAATCACACCACTGGACACTTTAAAAGGAGGCTGGTGCTTGGCATCATTGTTTCTCTTCTGTTAACCATGGTTATATCCTAAAGAAACATGTGCAGTCATCATTGCACTGCACAAAACTGGCCTAACAATGAAGAGTATCGCAGCTAGAAAGATTGCACCTCAGTCAACAATCTATCGCATCATCAAGGAATTCAAGGAGAGAGGTTCCATTGTTGCCAAAAAGGCTCCAGGGGCGCCCACGAAAGACCAGCAAGCACCAGGACCGTCTCAAAAGTGTTTCAGCTTCGGAATCGGGCTACCAGCAGTGCAGAGCTTGCTCAGGAATGGCAGCAGGCAGGTGTGAGTGCATCTGCACGCACTGTGAGGCGGAGTCTCAAGGAGCAAGGCCTGGTGTCAAGGAGGGCAGCAAAGAAGCCACTTCTCTCCAGAAAAAACATCAGGGACAGACTGATATTCTGCCAAAGGTACAGGGAGTGGACTGCTGAGGACTGGGGTAAAGTCATTTCTCTGATGAATCCCCTTTCCGAATGTTTGGAACATCTGGAAAACAGCTTGTTCGGAGAAGACCAGGTGAGCGATACCACCAGTCTTGTCTCATGCCAACTGTAAAGCATCCAGAAACCATTCATGTGTGGGGTTGCTTCTCAGCCAAGGGAATCGGCTCTCTAACAGTCTTGCCTAAAAACACATCCAGGAATAAAGACTGGTACCAGAATGTCCTCCAAGAGCAACTTCTCCCAACCGTCCAAGAGCAGTTTGGTGATCAACAATGCCTTTTCCAGCATGATGGAGCACCTTGCCATAAAGCAAAGGTGATAACTAAATGGCTCAGGGAACAAAACATAGAATTTTTGGGTCCATGGCCTGGAAACTCCCAGATCTTAATCCCATTGAGAACTTGTGGTCAATCATCAAGAGACGGGTGGACAAACAAAAACCAACAAATTGTGACAAAATGCAAGCATTGATTGTGCAAGAATGGACTGCTATCAGTCAGGATTTGGTCCAGAAGTTGAATTGAGAGCATGCCAGGGAGAATTGCAGAGGTCCTGAAGAAGAAGGGTCAACACTGCAAATATTGACTTGCTGCATTAACTCATTCTAACTGTCAATAAAAGCTTTTGTTACTCATAATATGATTGCACTTGTATTTCTGTATGTGATAAAAACATCTGACAAATACACAAAAACCAGAGGGCAACAGATCAGGGGAAAATAGAAGATTTGTGTCATTCTCAAAACTTTTGGCCATGACTGTAGATGTATTAAAGAGGACTAAGTATCAGCGCATAGGGTTCGAAAAGTACAAACCATAATCATTAGTTATGATTAAAACATCTATCTTATGGATCAAGCAAGGGGATAAACATGTTAGGTTAGTGTTATGCATCAATACTTAAAGCGAATGTGTCATAAAAAAGTTATTGTTTAAGTCACATTTTTATGTTAAGCATATTTTAGGAATTTTTAGTTGTTTTTTTTTTTTTCCATATCACGTTCATTATTTTTAAAATAATTCTTAAGTCCTGCAGTTTTCACTTTGGCAACTAGGCCTAATAATAGTCTGACACTTCCTGTACTCCAGGGTAAGATTTGCAGTAGTCTGCTCATTATCAGCACAAGCAGAGTCAAACTGAAAGGAGACACTAATATGTATAGATAACACAGGATCCACCAGTCACAATAGGAGATCACCCAGTCACAGTTCACCCTCTCCCCCTTCCTGTACACAGTCTTCTTTCTAGGTCACAGAGCATGTCTAGAAAACTCACCTATAAAAGTCAATGGGACTGAGTCAGTCTTAAAGGGGTTGTCTCACTACAAGGACTGCTTTCTATGTTAAAGATCTTGCAAAAACAAATCACTTTGCAATATGTTTCCATTAACAATGTCCTACCTATTCCTAGATATCCCCTCTTGTATGGGCAGCATCAGCTCCTTAGGTCACTATAGCTATAGACCTGTTAGATCTCTCCATATAGGCTGCCAGAGCTGGTTGCTGTAGCTTCAGACCTGCTGTCCTCAATGCATGACAGTAGTAGCCAGTAGAAGCCAGTAAACACCCCCCTGAAGATGAATCGATATAGTGAGACAACTTCTTTAAGGCTCCTATGTGCATAAAGCTGCAGTAAAGCATCACTCTGACTGCTATTAAAGCAGGGCAGGCCAGAATGCTGTCCCCACAATCATATATAGACGACGGAATTGAGAAATCTACAATCAGAAAAAAAAAACGGCTAAAAAAAAGAATATGTATCAGGGTCTTGATTTAATAAGTAAAAAAAAAAATTTTTGAAAGATTCCCTTTAACATAGTACTGATAATAGTCAACACTAGGTGACCCGCATACCAAAGCAGGCTCATTTACTGTTGTATAGGTCCTCAGTTGATGATCCAGAGGAGGTAGATTCTGCTCTTCTTATAAACAAAAGCTTATGTGGTAGAGTAACCAAGTTTCTTGAGGTGCCCAACTGGAACCCTACTCTGCCCTACCTACCTGGCAGAGCAGCTGCCCCAATCGGGATACCCTCACCCTACAGCTATTATTGTTAATACCTTACAGTCACAATGTGCATTGCAGTTCGTGTCCAAGTCCGTGGACATGCCAGTGCTCCTATGCACCACCCCAGGAGCTTTCCTTCTCCTATGCACCCCGACACTCTGCTCCTTCCTCCTCCCATCTATCTCACTCCCTAGCCCAGCAGCATGTTCGCAATTGCGCCCTAGGGCACACGTGCGCTGCTACTCTCTGATTTCAAGGGCCCGCACACACCACCTGACTTTCCCAGGAACCAATGATTGGTTACATAAGACTTTGTTAGGGCATCTTTCCCTTTCCTGCCTTGCCAGTTATTGGTGTGCTAAGTTTTATGAGCACTTTCAAGTTTTCCCATTATTATCTGGTTTAAACATTGTCTTTGTTTTCTGACCACTCTCCTGTCTGTTGCCTGCCCTGACCATTTGCCAGTTTACCAACTCCACTAGAACGCCGCCTGTCTTGACTGATTGCCTGTACCCTGGTTACTTGTCTGCCTGTTCCTCGGTACCTTGTAGGCACCCTGGTTATCACTGCAAGTCAAGCAGGAGCGTAACTAGAGAAACCTGGGCCCCATATCAACTTTTGGATGGGGCCTCCCCCACCCACTAACTAAGAAAATGTACCCGTGCCTCTTACTAATAGTCATGCAGTTACTAGATAATACAAAGCGCAAATACCTCACCATAGATATCACCATCATACTGCTAATAAACAAATCCACTATACCAAGGCCAACATAACTAATAACACTACTACATGAGGACCCTATTATTCTGCCAGAACACTACCACAAATTACCACCACATAGTGACTGAATAACATCCCTATAGTACTACTGAATAAAGATGAGTATACAAAGACCAATATTACCGCCACAAAGTGGTAGCTACCAGTGTACACAGACGCTCTGGAGACATATACAGTAAGTGATTACAGTGCAGTTACATCTTGTAACTCACAGGTGACATTTCTCAGTCGTTGACTGCATCTGGTCCAGAACGCCATGATAACTTCTCCCGGCCACCACTTGTCCCGGCAGATTTAAATACAAAGATCTTTTCCAGCACCTCCCTCATTATCCCCCACCTCAGTACAAACTTTTCAGGGGTGGAGAGTGGGTACATGCCATAGATTAGAGGCACAATCTCCTAGAGGAATGGGAAGGAACAGATCACTAACCCCCTGGAAACTGTGCTATAGCTATGGCCTGTACCCCTCAGATTTATATTACCAGGTAGGTGGGCCATAGGTAGCTAGGTAGACCGCAGTTAGATAGCTTGGTAGGACCTTGGTAGGTTGGTAGGCCCCTGGTAGCTAGTTAGACCCCTGTTAGATAAATTTGTAGGCCCTAGGTAGGTTGGTAGGCAGCAATTGGGTAGGTAGGTAGGCTATAGATAGGCCCCAGGTAGGTAGAACATAGGTAGGTAGATTGGCCATAGGTAGGTATGTAGGCCATAGATAGGTAGATAGGTCCCAGTTAGGTAAGTAGGATACAGGTAGATAGGAGGATCTGTCCTAGGTAGGCAGTAGTTAGGCCACAGTTAGGTAGATAGACAGGCTCCAGGTAGATAGGCCCTAAGTAGCTAGGTAGGCCCCAGGTAGCTAGGTAGGCTCTAAGTGGGCCCCAGGGTAGCTAGATGATAGTGGACCCCAGGTAGCTAGGCTGTAGGTAGGCCCCATGTAGCTAGGTAGACTGTAGCTAGACAGGTGGGAAGGCTGTAGGTGAGCCCCATGTGAGTAGGTAGGATGTAGGTGGGCCCCATGTGAGTAGCTAGGTAGACTGTAGGTGGGCTCCATCTGAGTAGCTAGGTAGTTAGGCTGTAGGTGGGTCCGTGTGTGGTATGTATAGGCTGTAGGTGGGCCACAGGTAGTTAGGTAGGCAGGCTGTAGGTGGTCCCACAAGTAGGTAGACTGTAGGTGGGCCCCAGGTATCTAGGCTATAGGTGGGCAAATGATAGTTATGTATGCTATAGGTGGGCCTCTGGTATGTAGGTAGGCTATAGGTGGGCCCCTGGTAGTAGAATATAAGTGGCCCCTGGTAGGTAGCTATAGTGTGGCCCATGGTAGTTATGTATGCTATAGGTGGCCTCATGGTATGTAGGTAGGCTATTAGGTGGGCCCCCTGGTAGGTAGGCTATAGTGGGCCCCTGGTAGGTAGATAGGATATAGGTGGGCCCCTGAAGGTAATAGGATATAGGTGGCCCCTGGTAGGTAGAAAATAAGTGGGCCCCTGGTAGGTATGCTATAGGTGGGCCCAAGGTAGTTATGTATGATATAGGTGGGACGCTGGTATGTAGGAAGGCTAGAGGTGGGCCCCTGGTAGGTAGGTAGGATATAGGTGGGTCCCTGTTAGGTAGACTATAGGTGGGCCACTGGTAAGTAGGTAGGTAGGAAAGCCTGGCTGCGTTAGTAAAACAAGAAAAAAATAATGAACTCACCTATCTCCATGATCCCCCGACACAACGAGCGGCAGGTCAGCTTCTGAGCCCGGCTTGGGCAGCGCAATGATATGACATCATCGCGCCGGCCATGTCATCACTAGGGGCTGAAGCCTGGTAGGCTAAAGGCCTAAAACTGGAGGCGCTCTGTTTTGCTAAGACCGCTCAATCACTGCCACGTTCGGGACACAGGGCAAGGGCGTTCTGAGGCAGAGTGCGCCAGACCCCTTGGAGCAGTGGGCCCCATGGCAGTCCCCATGGCTGCTACAGCAGTAGTTTCGCACCCCATGTCAGTGGTAGTAACCTGGAAGTTCCCGGTAGCAAAGTCCAAGCCCCCTTGCCGTGTTGACCAAGGGGCTCTTTAGACTCCGCTCCCTTATGTGGTTACTGCAAACTCTCAAGGCCAACACTTTTGATCCATAACCTACCCCGTGCCTGACACTTTAGAACCCTAATAGGTGATGTTTAGTCCTTTTTGTAAATTTAGAGTAAAAGTTAAGTTTTAGCTTTCTATTTCGTACTGCCAAAAGACAGGCGCCCACTCATCAAATACTGATGTCCTATTCTTATCTAAGAAAACCCATTTTGAAGGATACCTCTAGTTATGTTGCCAACTGTGTTATTTTCCCAACCTAAAGAACTTTGTAGGAGATACTTCCAATGTCATAGGGTTCTCAACACAACCAGCCCACTTATGGTTACTTTTAAACTTCTGGTGAGGGATCTAAGTGGGTAACATAACTAGAGATGCTTAGGTTTGTGTGGTTGGCTGATTTTATTTTTGTAAAAAAAAAATATATGTATGCTAAATACAAGATAAAACAGCAGCTCTCTAGTCTAGACAAAGCTACATCTTATGTACTGTCCTGAGCTTTGGTGTTGTGTCTGCTGGCAAAGACATAAAAGAATCTGTGCTAGACACAATCAATTTTTGAAACTGAAGTTTTCTTTTGGACTCGGACATTGCTATGTTACTTTGTAGATACAGCCCCCATATTATGCTGACATAAAAGTCTGCCTATTACCTCCTACTCAAACTGTAAATCAAAGTACCCCAAAGAATTATGATCATATACTTTGCTGCATATTAAATATACAAAATAAGGACAGTGCACGTAGCCTGGAAAAACATGCCTTGGAAGCTTAATTCCAGAGCGCCCAGCACATTTTCTCCTCAATACGTATCACTTATGATGGCTGCCATGTCATGGAAATGTTTCCTGTGTTTTAAAGTTGCATTTTTTAGCATTTCCATTTTACAGAGTAAACTAATATAGATTCCAGCTGAAGACTCTGTTTGTTTTACCTCCAAACTATTGAACTATGCAAATAAGGTAGAACATATTGTACAAACATAATACTATTTAATTTACAGGGCAAATGTACATTAGACAAGTAAATATCTTGTAAAGATTGTAATTCTGTAAGAGAATCTTGTTTGGAGAAAATATTTTTTTCTTTTCTTTTTCTTGTAGACTCAGATAAATGACGATTCAACAAAACAATATTTAAAAAAAGGTAAATTGAATTATAATAGTAGGTCTATCTAAAGTCCCCATATCTTTATTAAAAGGGGGATAGAATATTAAGGGAATATTCTTTAAATCTCTATGTCATGTAACACCCCACAATTCCATGTACTGGGTATTTTTAGTTTTAATTGGAGGGTTAGGGCATGTCCTCACTTCACAGAGCAAATACCGATCAGATTATCTGATCTGTATTTGCTCTGTTTTTGTGGCCATGCACATGGCCACAGGGGATGGCTTTTCTCCACTGTTTGTGGAGAAAAGCCCTCCCCCTTCACATTGACATGTTCATATTCCGCCTAAAAACTGGGCATAAGACATGTTCAATCTTTTTCGGACCCCGGCTGTCCCCACTGCACAGATTTTCCATTAAGGTCCGTTCTAAAGTTTGATATCCGGTTTACAGACGGCTTTCAAAACCGAAAACCGTCTGTAAAACCGGCCGTGGGGACATGCCCTTATGTTAAAGGGGTTGTCTGCACAGCAAAAAAAAAACAACATTTCTAAAGTCTTATGCTAATGTGGCTTTTCCTCGTTTCTCTGCACCCAAGTGGCAG
>JAODAL010063989.1:0-18950 GCA_025379985.1 Phyllomedusa bahiana
TTCTGCGGGTGCAGACGTACATACTTTAAATTACCTTACTGATCCTGATTACCCCCTGTATTACCTCCAAGCTGCACTCACTATTTGCGGTGCAGTTACGTACATACTTACTTACCCGCACTGACCCTAATTACATCCTGATTATCCTCCAAGCTGCGCTCATTATTCGCTGGTGCAATCACTGTACATACATTACTTACCTGTACTGATCCGATTACATCCGTATTATCCTCCGGCTCACCCCTATTCTGCGGTGCTGCATTGTTACATACTTTACTTATTCTGTACTGATCCTAGTTACATCCTTTTTTTTCCCCCAAAGCTGCACTCACTTTCGCGTCAGTCACTTTTACATACATTACTTAATCCTGTACACCTGATTACATCCTGTTTTATCCTCCAAGCTGAAACTCACTATTCTGCTGGTGCAATCACTTTTAAAATACATTACTTATCCTGTATGATCCTGAGTTACATCTTGTATTATCCTCCCAGAGCTGCACCCCACTATTGTGCAGGTGCAGTCACTGTACATACATTACTTATCCTGTACTGATCCTGAGTTACATCCTGTAAAATCCTCCAGAGCTTCACTCACTATTCGCTGGTGCAGTCAACTGTACATACATTACTTATCCTGTACTGATCCTGATTACATCTGTTTATACTCCAGAGCTGCACTCACTATTCTGCTGGTGCATCACTGTACATACATTCTTATCCTGACTGATCCGATTACATCCTGTTTTTATCCCCCCAGACTGGCCACTATTCTGCTGGTGCAGTCACTGTACATACATTACTATCCTGTACTGACCCTGAGTTACACCCCTGTATTATCCTCCAGAGCTGCGCCCCATTATTCTGCTGGTGCAGTCACGGTACATACATTACTATCCTGTACTGATCCTGACTTACTCCGTATTATCCTCCAAAGCTGCGCCACTATTCTGCTGGTGAGTCACTGTGTACATACTTTAAACTTACCCTGCACTGACCTGAGTTTACATCCTTTTATATCTCCAACCCTGCGCTCACTATCTCTGGTGCATCACTGTACATACTTACTTATCCTGTACTGATCCTGAGTACATCCTGAAATATCCTCCAGAGCTGCACCACTTTCTGCTGGTGCAGTCACTGTACATACATTACTTATCCTGTACTGATCCTGAGTTACATCCTGTATTATCTTCCAGAGCTGCACTCACTATTCTGCTGGTGCAGTCCCTGTGTACATACATTACTTTTTCTGGTCTATAGGGTTTTTCCTGTTGTTTTTCATGGTTTTTCGTTACATGAGCCCTTGAGTAGATGAAGCAGAATTTGGAGGGAATGTTCTGGAGCCCCCAACCCCCTCCGCACCCCCCGCCCCCTTTAATCACACAATTCTGAGCACATCTGTTATTAATCAACATGAAATTTCTGAGATCCCCCTTGGAGTTGGGGAGAGAGGGGGGGTGGCAGGACTTTCCATGCACGGCTCAGGTTACCTCGTGTGGCAGAAGTAAGTGCACCCCGTCTGCCTGTAGCTGCACCTCACGCCCCCCCCCCCCTCCCCTCGTCCTCGTTACTTTGTTTCTTTTCCAGAAATGTTTCAATTCCCAAAAATTTCTGAGCAAAAAAAGTATAATTGATGCAGCAGTGACAGCACCGGGCTCTGCCTCACGAGGGCGCCGCTGCTCCCCCAGGGGTAGACTGTTATAAGGGGGGGGGGGGGATATTATAACTGTACATTATAACCTGGAACGTATAATATATAGTAATGTGTCTCCCCACAGAGACCATGGAGCGCTCCCGGACGCCGTCCCCCAACCTCCTGAACGAGAGCTGCAACATTGCCCCGCTGACGCCCTCACAGTCCCCGGTGCGTAGACAGCTCGTTATATGGCTATATCGCTCCAGTGGGTCCAAATCCCTGTATGTACACGGGGCTGGAAAGTCTGTGAACCCTTCAGAATTCTACATAAATGTAACCAAAACTGCATCAAACACGTCCTGGAAGAAAAGGAAATCAAAGAAAGGAGTCACAAATAAGAGGCTGGGTCAATATCTGTGAGGGGTAAAAGTATGTGAACCCTTGCTCTCAGCATCAGGTATGACGCCTTGTGCAGCAATAACTGCATCTAATCATTCCTGGTAGTTGGTCCTGCTATCGGCTTGGAGGGAATGTAGCCCATTCCTCTAAATAGACCAGCGTCAGCTCTGCTATGTTGGTGGTTTCCTCTGTGCAGAACAGCGTCAGCACTGCTATGTTGGTGGTTTCCTCTGCGCAGAACAGCGTCAGCACTACTATGTTGGTGGTTTCCTCTGTGCAGAACAGCGTCAGCTCTGCTATGTTGGTGGTATGCCCCATACAGAACAGCATCAGCTCTGCTATTGGGGTTTGTTTCCCCTCTGTACAGAACACTCAACCAGCTATGTCGGTAATTTCCTCTGTACAGAACAGCGTCACTCTGCTATGTTTGGTATTTCCCTCTGACACCCAGCTCGCTATGTTGGGATTTCCTCGTACAGAACAGCGTCAGCTCGCTATGTTGTTTTCCTCTGTAAAAGAACAGCGTCAGCTCTGCTATGTTTTTTCCCTCTGTACAAACACGTTAGCTCTCTATTTGTTTTCCTCTGAAAAGAACAGCTAGCTCTCTGTTATGTTGGTGGTTTCCTCTGAACAGAACAGCGTCAGCTCTGCTAGTTGGGGTTTCCTCTGAAAAGAACAGCTCAGCTCTCTATGTTTTGGGGGTTTCCTCTGTACAGAAACAGCTCAGCTCTCTATGTTGGTTCCTCTGTTTCAGAACAAGCCCAGCTCTGCTATGTTTTGGGGGTTTTCCTCTGTAAAGAACACCTCAGCTCTCTATGTTGGTAGTTTCCTCTTACAGAAAACAGCCCACAGGCCCCTCCCTGGGTATGTTGGGGTTTTCCTCTGTACAAACAGCGTCAGCTCTGCTATGTTGTGTTTTCCTCTGTACAGAACAGCATCAGCTCTGCTATGTTTGGTGGTTTCCTCTGTACAAACAGTCCTCTGCTATTTGGGGTTTCCTTGTACAAACAAACGTCAACCAGCTATGTGGTCATTTCCTCGTAAAAGACAGCGTCAGCTCTGCTATGTTGGTAGTTTCCTCTGTACAGAACAGCGTCAGCTCTGCTATGTTGTTTTCCTCTGTACAGAACAGCGTCAGCTCTGCTATGTTGTTTTCCTCTGCACAGACCAGCGTCAGCTCTGCTATGTTGGTGGTTTCCTCTGAACAGAACAGCGTCAGCTCTGCTATGTTGGTAGTTTCCTCTGTACAGAACAGCATCAGCTCTACTATGTTGGTGGTTCCTCTGTACAGAACAGCGTCAGCTCTGCTCTGTTGGTGGTTTCCTCGTACAGAACACGTCAGCTCTGCTATGTTGGTGGTTTCCTCTGAACAAACAGCGTCAGCTCTGCTATGTTGGTTTGGTTTCCTCCCCGAACAAACACGTCAGCTCTGCTATGTTGGGAGTTTCCTCTGTACAAACAGCATCAGCTCTACTAAAGTTGGTGGGTTCCTCTTACAGAAAAGCCCTCAGCTCTGCTATGTTTGGTATTTTCCCCCTGTACAGAACACCTCAGCTCTGCTATGTTGTGGTTTCCTCTGGGACAGAACAGCATCAGCTCTACTATGTTGGTATTTCCCTGTACAGAACAGCGTCAGCGCTGCTAGTTGGTGGTTTCCTCGTACGAACAGCATCACTCTGCTATGTTGTTTGGTTTCCTCGTACAGAAACTCAAATCAGCTCTAGCTATGTTTTGGGGGTTTCCTCTACAAACACGTCACTCTGCTATGTTGGTGGTTTCCTTTGTACAGAACACTCAGTTCTGCTATGTTTGGTGTTTCCTCTGTACAGAACCCGTCAGCTCTGCTATGTTTTGGTTTACCTTTGTACAAAAAAGCGTCAGCTCTTCTATGTTTTGGAGTTTCCTCCGTACAGAACAGCGTCACTCTGCTATTTGGGGGTTCTTTCCCGCTCAAAATTCAGGGTTTCCTCCCACAGACACGTCACTCTGCTATGTTGGTGGTTTCCTCCGTACAGAACAAACGTCAAAGCGCTGTCTATGTTTTTGGTTTCCTTTGTACAGAACAGCGTCAGCTCTGATGTTGGTAGTTTCCTCTGTACAGAACAGCGTCAGCTCTGCTATGTTGGTAGTTTCCTCTGTACAGAACAGCGTCAGCTCTGCTATGTTGCCGGTTTCCTCCCGTGATCTGCTAGCTTCAGCTTCTTCCACACCATTTTTGTTGGATTAAGGTCAGGCCTGGGACTCGGCCATTCCACATCTTTACCTTTCCCCTTCTATTTCCATTATTTTGTAGAACCACTTGTGCTCCGGGTCGTTGTCTCGCTCCATGACCCACGTTTTCTAAAGTTCACAGAAATAGATGTCCTGACATTTGCCTTTCGAATTTTTTATAGAATTCAGAATTAATTGTTCCACCAATGAAGGCAAACCTGACCCAGATACTGGCAAAAAAGCTTAAAAACCCTGATACTACCACCAAACCCTGGGGTAACAGATGGTATGATCCAGGATACTACCTCCACCAAGTGTCACAGATGGTATTATCCATGATACTACTTGCACCATGTGTCACAGATAGTATGATCCATGATACTACCACCACCGTGTGTCACAGATGGTATGATCAATGATACTACTTCCACCATGTGTCACAGATAGTATGATCCTGATACTACCACCACCGTGTGTCACAGATGGTATGATCCACTATACTACCACCACCCTGTGTCACAGATAGTATGATCCTGATACTACCACCACCGTGTGTCACAGATAGTATGATCCACTATACTATCACCACCGCGTGTCACAGATGGTATGATCCATGATACTACCACCATTTTCCATTCTCCAAACATAACGCTTCACGTTTAGACTGAAAACCTGTAATTTGGTCTCATCCGTGCTCAAAACATTGTTCCAGTCGCCTTCTGGCTTGTCCAGGTGATCTTCAGCCAACTGCAAAGAGGCAGAAGTATACTTTTTGGAGAACAGCGGCTTTCTCCTAGCAGTCCTGCCATGCACACCATTGTTGGTCAGTGTCCTCCTTATGGTGGGACATTACGTAATGTGAGAAAAGTCTTTACTTGCTTAGAGGTGACCTTGGGTTTCTTTGTGACTTTGGGGACTATTACATCCCTCGCTCTTGGTGTGACCTTTGTTAACCACTCCTGGGGCCCAGTCTGTCTGACTGTGGATTGATAAACACTAAACTCTTTAGATCTGGAGGGGAGAGCCATGGACCGCACATCCCCACAACATACGTTGATCTATGCTTCTCAGCAAAACGTTACAAAAATGAACAGAAGGTTCTTGGTATACTCTTGATCAAAACGTATAGGCCCACTTGCCACTTCACGGAGACCTCTGTAAAGTGGGTCCCTACACTAAATGGGGGTAACACTGCATGGCGGCCACCACCGCAGCAAAAAACGCGCAGATGAGGGGCACAGCCCAGTGGCCCAACAGCACCACTGCTGCCTGACCTAGCCCCCCGGCTCTGGGCTGCACCACCCCACCAGCATAGCATCACAGCAACAGTGCTGGGGTGTCGGTGGGAGGTACATGGGATGGGCACTGGCTTTCAAAGTATCTGCTTGTCCTAGAGGTTCACATACTTTTGCCGCTCACAGATCTTTGCTATTGAATCCTTTCCTGATACTTGTGACTTGTTTTTCTTTGCTTTGGTTCCTTATCTACTTTTAGGACTTGTGTGATTTGATGTAGTTGTAGTTGATGCCGGAGGATAAAACACTCTGCGGGGTTCACATACTTTCTGGCCCCGCTCTCTGCTCTCCGCGCTCTGATAGGCGGTGATATTGTCCTGCTTAGTGACCATCTTTGTGTTTCAGAGGAGCGAGCATCGCACCGTCCCCTCGTCCCGGTTCATCGTGGTGGTGGCCATTGACTTTGGCACCACGTCCAGCGGTTACGCCTTCAGCTTCGTGAAGGACCCGGAGGCGATTCACATGATGAGGTACGGCGCAGGCCAGGGCGCAGCTCAGGTAAACTGAGGAAACGTTGTAGGCAGAGTCCTCATTGGAGTCAGGCTTCAGTCGGTAACTAAATATCTAAAAAGAGGTCCATCCTGAAGCTTATATCTATAATGAGGTCCATCCTGAAGCTATGGCTGAGGCTTATATCTACAATGAGGTCCATCCTGAAGATGTGGCAGAGGCTTATATCTACAATGAGGTCCATCCTGAAGATGTGGCTGAAGCTTATATCTACAATGAGGTCCATCCTGAAGCTATGGCTGAAGCTTATATCTACAATGAGGTCCATCCTGAAGCTATGGCTGAAGCTTATATCTACAATCAGGTCCATCCTGAAGTTATGGGTGAAGCTTATATCTACAATGAGGTTCATCCTGAAGCTATGGATGAAGCTTATATCTACAATGAGGTCCATCCTGAAGCTATGGTTGAAGCTTGTATCTACAATGAGGTCCATCCTGAAGCTATGGCTGAAGCTTATATCTACAATGAGGTCCATCCTGAAGCTATGGCTGAAGCTTGTATCTACAATGAGGTCCATCCTGAAGCTATGGCTGAAGCTTGTATCTACATTGAGGTCCATCCTGAAGCTATGGATGAAGCTTATATCTACAGTGAGGTCCATCCTGAAGCTATTGCTGAGGCTTATATCTACAATGAGGTTCATCCTGAAGCTATGGATGAAGCTTATATCTACAATGAGGTCCATCCTGAAGCTATGGGAGCTGCCGCCCACACTGACCTCACTGTTCTGATATCAGGTTATAGCTCTTCCTGCAGCTGAAGAATGCTGGAATGTGTTTTGGCTTCACCTCCATCCGCCTGGATCATAGCACAGGAGGCTCTGTCTCTCCGCCAGGCGTAAGGGAGTTTCACTAATCAAGTGCAGAGAATGGGGAGAGCCCCAGGACGGGTCCACCGCCCGCTGGATGAACTCCAGGTGTCTCTACTCTGGAGCAGACTGAGCTGGGGACTATCATGGAGGTAGCTGACGTAGAGGACATCTCCTGCTCGGCTGTAAGGACTCTCCATGTGAGGCTTGTGTCACATTTCTGAGCTACTCATTGCCTCCCACCCAGCCAGGCAATATCATCTGCACTGATGAGGGGCAAAACCCCGAAACGGCTGTTTGCAGATGAGTGATGCTGGCTTTTGCTTTCCAAAGACTCAGTGGGTCAAAAGCAAATTGAGGATTTGTTACATCCAATGTAGGGCGCTTGAGCTTCTCGGCTCCTTTCCCATAATGCTTGGTGATATGCAGATGCTTCTTGGAGTGCAAAAGGCAATTTCGAATCTCCACACGCCTATATAGGCGCTCTCCCTAAGGAGAGATCTTCCCTTATTTAATACACCAGAAATTAGCAGTCAATGGAACAGATCTACAGTTCCTCGTAGCAGGCGGCGGCTACTTAACATGCATTTCACTTCCCTGTATCCAAGACTGGAAATATCCATCAAGTCAGTCCCCCAAACCCAAGCACTGGTGGGCACACACCTACTGGACCCCTACCAATTCCAGAACATTGCACCTGGTGGCCACACGTGGATGGGAACGGGAAGCTTGTGTCTCCCATTCACTATGATGGTAGATAACCACTTGTATGAGGCCACCTCTCCACCAGTGATGGTCCAACTATATGTAGTGACTGTATCAGATGTCAATCCCCTCCCTGTTACCCAATAAGGTCTGGGGGCTGGAGATGGTGCAATAGCGGGGTATGGCCAAAGTGCCGACATCTCGCTGGGCAAGTAGGTGTCTCTTATGACATGTAATGACTGTAGCGACCCATCAGAGATGCAACACTGGGGGGCCGCTATTGTAGTACTGTAGTAAACATAGAGATGCTTTGGGGTCCGGATTTTAGGGCTATGTAAGAACGTAAATCATCAGTGGGGGCCGGTAAGGGATTGCGTTGCAAAAAGTTAGATCCATCAGGGGGTCCGGGAAGGTAGATGTGCAGAACAGTAATTCCCCGAGTCATCGGGTTCCGCTATAGGTCTGACTGGAGAGGGAACGTGTAATCCAAAGATGCATCTCGTGGGGTCGGCTTATACGTAATGACTGTAGCGAACATAGAGATGCCATCAGTGGGGTCCAGCTATATGTAGTAACTGTAGTAGAACAGTAGAGATGCATCATTGGGGTCCGGATATAGGTACTGACTGTAGCAGAACAGTAGAGATGCATCAGTGGGGTCCGGCTATAGGTACTGACTGTAGCAGAACAGTAGAGATCCATCAGTGGGGTCCGGCTATAGGTACTGACTGTAGCAGAACAGTAGAGATCCATCAGTGGGGTCCGGCTATAGGTACTGACTGTAGCAGAACAGTAGATATCCAAGAGATGCATAAGTGGGGTCCGGCTATAGGTACTGACTGTAGCAGTAAACCCGGAGATCCATCAGTGGGGTCCGGCTTTAGGTTCTGACTGTAGCATAACAGTATATATCCATGAGATGCATCAGTGGGGTCCGGCTATAGGTACTGACTGTAGCAGAACAGTAGATATCCAGGAGATGCATCAGTGGGGTCCGGCTATAGGTACTGACTGTAGCAGAACAGTAGAGATCAAGGAGATGCATCAGAGACACAGCAGACTCTTGGCCTCGCTTCCCGTCCCAATGAATTGGCCTCACTGCACAGATTTCGTCATCTTCCACATTGATTTAATTACGGGAGTGTGGAATATGAATTCGATTCTGTCTAGAATGTGTGACCGAGCTTTAGAGTAATATATCAGGGAGGCATCTGGTCACCATCTCCTCTCATATACAGAATATGGAGGTGTTATACTCCTGCTGGTCCACTCAGACATATACTACCCCATATCCCACCATAAGCCTTCATTGTACTAACTAGAAACCAGTGGTTGCCCGATGGAACCGCGATACCTCTGGAAGTTGGTGTAGAAGATATTTTTGAGGAACAGAGTCTACGAAGCAGTAGGTATTCACTAAAAGGATGGATTAGCTGTATTGCAAGTTGGAGCCATCGGGAGAGCCCTGCTGGTGGCACTTATCGAAACCAGATGATCAACATTAGCATCATCAGTATGAAGAAAGAAGAGACATGAGGCCAAGAGACAAAGCAGAACTTGGAAGCAATGAAATCCTCGGGGTCAACACCAGAAGGAGCACAGGAGAGCGGCCAAGGATCGTAAGTCACTCATTCCAGAAGACATCATGGAGTGTTGTGGAGACACAACATGACTGCAAGTCCTCACATGAGGATGCATGAGAAATGAGGTTTACATGGATAAAGTCAGTCTTCTTGTCCACCACTCGTAAACCAGGTGGCGATACATACTGAAGGCACGTTGACTGGCTCAGCAACCATCTCAGCTCTATGTGGTGTCCCAAGACACTCCCAACCACAGTTCCTTTGTTTCCACTGGAAACAAGCCACTATGGAGATGTCCATTGAAAAAGCGTGGGCACTTGGCCAAGTTGAGAGTACACGTGTGTATAGGAGAGTCGGAGAGAAACTGTATCGGATGGATGAGTGTTGGGCAAAAGGCAATTCTATGTTGTTCTGGACACACACGGCCAGATGTCCCATCAACAACTTCTACATCTGAGACCTTGGCCAAACCCTTGAATGATGATGAACATCAAAAACCTCCTCAGACTTTAGACCTCAAAGTAAGCCCCTACTACCCATCTCCATCATATTAGGTCACATCCAACCCTACAAGAATTATTGTGTCCAGATATCTCCATGATGTCTCCTCATAACCATCTCTTCTGCTCTTCATTTCTAGGAAATGGGAAGGAGGGGACCCTGGTGTCGCTCACCAGAAAACTCCCACAAGTTTATTACTGACTCCTGACAAGGCGTTCCATAGTTTTGGCTACACGGCCAGAGACTACTACCATGACCTGGACCCTGATGAGGCTCGAGACTGGCTCTACTTCGAGAAATTCAAGATGAAGATTCACAGCACCAGTGTAAGAGCAGTGGCCCAATGGTGAAGGTGCCCATTGACCTCCAGTGCTTATTTGGAATGCAGCTACTGTTCCCGCACTTTTGGCCAAGTATACTCAATTGGGGGGTGAGGTGGAGGAGTTTAGCAAGCCACCACCAGACTCTATTGCGATGTACCATCAAAATTGGCCAACAAATTGTATACGAGCACTTGAGAGCAAAACATGAGATCGGTACATCTGACAGTAGATAGGTGGCCTCATGGTTCTGGCCTCTTCTGTGCCCACATATACCCCGTATTGTATGGATGTCTATCTACGTCCTATGATTATACAGAAACATGAAATAAGTCTATCTACGTCCTATTCTCATACAGAACTAGCATGCAAGTAGTATCAACAGCAGACATAGTTCTCCAGCTCAAAAAGAGCAAAACTTCAAAGGATGGGAGGACATGTCCTTGAATACGGACAGGAAGTCCAATGTGCACAGGAAATGGAAGTCCTCCAACAGTCAGAGATAATCTTGTATCTCCTGTTCTGTCCTATGACTCTATCATATATATTGTATTTTTTAGGATCTCCTATTTTGGGCAGAAATGGGGGGCCTTTTAAAAGGGGGAAGGTCCAAAAGGGGTGGAGGTGTTTGCCCACGCCTTGAGGTTCTTCAAGGAACATGCAGTCCACGTGAGTCTCATTTTCCCCCAAAAGTAAAAGGGGGGGCACATTGGAGAAATTTAGGGTTCGTTGGTTCAGATGTTGTACAAATGGTAGGTGGGGGGAAACCAGGGGGTTCCCTTTTTCTTCTTTCAAGGGCCCCAAAGGGCAAGTCCCTCTCTGGATGGGGGTGAAGGAAACCGTGGGTGATCACCGTGCCCGCTATCTGGAAGCAGCCGGCAAAGCAATTCATGAGAGAAGCGGCGTACCTGGTAGGAGACAAAATTTAAAACCCTTTTAATAATTGGATTTTATCCCTTTTGGTTCGATTTGGGCTCTTTTTTTTTTTTTTTTTTTTAAATTTCATGACTTTCTAGGCAGGTTTGGTGTCTCCAGAATATCCGGAGCAGCTGCTCATTGCTCTGGACCCGAAGCCCCCTCCCTCTACGGGGGAAGCTTCGGCTTTTAAACCCCCTCATCACCTCAAACTGTAAAGGGTTTCTTTAAAGGTTGCCGTGAACGTCAATCGACTCTAGTTCCCGGCAAGGTGAGGAGTCCCCCTTTGGCCCGTCATGGTCGCAGGTGTGGGGTGGTCCCCTTTATGGGGTTTAGGTGTCAATTACCCCTTTGTATTCAGTGTTCCCTTTATATTGGGCCCCAATTTTCCCTTGGGTTTCTTTCTTTAGGGTTCTAATTCATGTCAAAGATTCTGCCAAATTTCTTGGTTGCCCTCGTTTTTTTGGGCTTCTCCCCCGTTTCTTGTTCTTTCGTTACAAAGTAAGTTTTGGGGTTCGGTTTGGGGTGCAATTAGGGTTGTTTTATTTGTTTTGTGTGGAAAACTTTTATCTTGAGTTCACCAAAAATTTCCCCTTTTAAAAACTTAATTAAAATTTTTAGATGTAAAATTTTTAAAAAAGTTATAGTGACCGGGATTTGGAGAAGGGTCTTTGGGTACCTTTTTAGTTTTAATAGAAAAGTTATAGTGACGGGAAATTTGGAGAAAAGGTTTTGGTTTCATTTCTAGATGTAATAAAATAAATAGTTATATGGGGGGAAGGGATTTGGAGAGGGGGGTTGGATTAAAATTTCTAGATGTAAAAATATAACGGTTTTTAGTGACGGGAAATTTTGGGAAGGGTTGGTAAAATTTTTAGACGTAAAATATAAAAGTTTTCGTGGGGCGGGGTTTGGAGAAGGGTTGGTTCATTTCTAGAGTAAATTTAAAATAACAAGGGGTTTTGTGACCGGATTTGGAGAAGGGTTTTGGAACCAAATTTTTGATGGGAAAATTAAAATTTTTAGTGACCCGGGTTCTGGGAAGGGGGCTGGATTTTTTAGGGTGAGTAATTAAAAGTTTTAGTGACCAGGTTTGGAGAAAGGGTTTGGAACATTTCTAGATGTAATAATATAACAAGTTTAGTACCGGATTTGGAGAAGGGTTGGTTTCAAATTTTTAGATGTAATAATATTTAAAAATTTAATCCGGCCCGGGTTTTGGAGAAGGTTCTGGATTTTCCCTTTTAATTTTTAATAATAGAAAAAGTTCTAGTGACCCGGATTTTTTGGGGAAAAAAGGGTTGGATTTCATTTTAGATTAATAAATTAACAAAATTTATAGTTTACTGGGAATTTTGGGGAGGGGTTTGGGTACATTTTGATGTAATAATTTGAAAAAAGTTTTTTTAGTGACCGGGATTCGGGGAAGGGGCTGGGGAAATTTCTAGATGAATAATTTTAAAAGTTTAGTGGGCCCGGGTTTGGAGAAGGGTTGGATAATTTCTTGATTTAAAAAATTAAAAAGTTATAAATGAACCCGGGTTTGGAGAGGTTTGGATACATTTTGATGTAATAAAGGAAAAAAGGTTTTTTAGTGAAAGGGTTCTTTGGGGAAGGGGTTTTATACTTTTTAGATGTAAAAATATAACCGTTATGTGACGGGAATTTTGGGAGAGGGTTGGGGTCCCCTTTTGAGTAATAATGTAAAAAGTTATTGTGACCAGGATTCTGGGGAAGGTTTGGTAATTTCTTTGACCCTTAATTTAATTTTAACAAATTTAGTGAAGGATTTGGGAAGGGTTGGGGTACATTTCCCAGATGGGAATAATAGAACAAGTTAAGGGGCCAGGATTCTGGAGTAGGTTTTTGGATACATTTCTGATGTAATTTAAAAAGAACAAATTATAGTGACCGGGGTTTTGGAGAAGGGTTGGATACCTTTTTTTGGGTGTTAAAAAATTAAAAGTTTTAGGACCCGGAATTTGGAAGGGGGTTTGGGCAATTTTTGATGTAATAATATTACAAAATTATAGTGAAGGATTCGGGGGAAGGGGCTGGATATTTTTCTGATGTAAAAAATATTTAAAAGTTATAGTACCAGGGGTTTTGGGGAAGGGTTTGGATTTAATTTTAGATGTAATTAAATTAAAAAAGTTTTGTGCCAGGATTTGGAGAAGGGTTTTTGGGGTACCTTTCTGGGTGTAATAAAAGAACAAGTTTAGGCCGGGTTTGGAAAGGGGTTTGGGTACTTTTGATGAAATTGTTAACAAGTTATAGTGGACCCGGGGTTCTGGAGGAAAGGGGCTGGATCATTTTAGATGTAATAATAGAACAAGTTATGTGACCGGGGGTTTGGAGAAAGGGGTTTGGGTAATTTTTGATGTAAAAATGTAACAAGTTTAGTGGCCGGGGATTTGGGAAGGGTCGGATTTCTTTTTAGATGTAATTAATTTTAAAAAGTTTTTGTGACCGGGGGTTTTGGAAGGGGTTTGGATCCAATTTTTTGTTTTAATAAAAGAAAAAAGTTATGTGGGAAGGTTTTGGGAAGGGTTGTATAAATTTTTAATGTAATTAAAATAACAAGTTTATTGTGACCGGGATTTTGGGAAGGGTTTTGGTACTTTTAGAGAATAATGAAAAAAGTTTTTAGTGCCGGATTTGAGAAGGTTTGGTACATTTTCTGACGGGAATAAATTTAAAAAATTTTAGTGACCCGGTTCTGGAGAAGGGTTTTGGAAAATTTTAGATGTAATAATAGAAAAAAAGTTATAGTGACCAGGATTCTGGAGTAGGGTTTTTGGTTTCATTTCTAGTTTTAATTTAAAAGGGAAAAAGTTATAGGGGCCCCGGGTTTTTGGGAGAAGGGTTTTTTTTGGGGAATTTCTAGGTAAAATAGAACAAAGGTTTTAGTGCCCGGGTTCTGGAGAAAGGGTTTTTATACATTTCGATATTTTATAAAAGTTATAGTGCCAGGATTCTGGGGAAGGGTTGGATACCTTTCTAATTTTAATAATAGAAAAGTTTTTAGTGACCAGGGGTTCTGGAGAAGGGTTGGATACATTTTTGATGTAATAATAGAACAAGTTAAAAGTGCCGGATTTTTAGGGGAAGGGTTGGATAATTTTAGATGTAATAAAATTTAAAAGTTAAGTGACAGGATTCTGGGGAAGGGTTGGACACCTTTCTAGAAAGTAATAATAAAAAGGGTTTTGTGACCAAGGGGTTCGGGGGAAAGGGGTTTGGGGGCAAATTTTAGTTGTAAAAATGAACAAGTTTTAGGGACCGGAATTTTGGAGAAGGGTCTGTATAAAATTTTTTGATGTAATAAAATAAAAAAAGTTTTTGTGACCAGGATTTGGAGAAGGGTTGGGTTTCTTTTTTAGATGTAATAATTTTAACAAGGTTATAGGACCGGGATTCTTGGGGAAAAAAGGGGCTGTATACATTTCTAGATGTAAAAAATTTAAAAAGTTATAGTGCCGGGATTGGGGAAGGGTTTGGAAAAATTTTTTTAGGGAATAATGGGAAAAAGTTTGGGGACCGGATTCTGGAGAAGGGGTTGGTTTCATTTCTAGATGTAATAAAATAACAAGGTTTTTGTGACCCGATTTTGGGAAGGGCTAGATACATTTCTAGTGTAAAAAATATAACAAAAATTTAGGGAAACCCGGGGTTTGGAGAGGGGTTTGGGAAAAATTTTAGATGTTAATTTTAACCCAAGGGCTAGTGCGGGGGGTTCTGGAGGGGGTTGGTACATTTCTAGATGTAATAATTTTAACAAGATTTTAGTGAATGGGATTCTGGAGAAGGGTTGGTACTTTTTAGATGTAAAAAATTGAACAAGTTTTTATTTACCGGGATTTTTGGAGAGGATTTTTGGTCCCCTTTTAGATGTAATAATATAACAAGTTAAAAGTGAAAGGGGGTTCGGGGGAAGGGTTTGGATATATTTTAGGTTTTAATTCAATTAAAAATGCAATTTTTTTCATTAAAAGCCCGGTGAGGGGCTTGTTTTTCTGCAGGGCAAAATGCACTTTTAAATGGTGATATTGACTGACCCATATAATGTACTGGGATATCCCCCCCAAAAAAAATTCTATGTGAGCTGAAACATGAAAACAAAGCAATTGCGGCATTTTTGTGGGGGTTTTGTTTTTATGGCGTCCATTCTTCAGTATAAATGAGCTGTTATGTGTATTCTGCAGGTTGGTTCGATTGCGGTGATAACAGATGTGTAGAGTTTTCATTATGTTTTACCTCTTCGTAAAAAAAAAATAACTTTTTCTATTTCTTAAAATTTGCGCCTCAGCTGCATTTTCTATGACCAACAACTTTTGTTTTTCCATCGCTGGAACTGGTTGGTTTTTTTGCAGCATTTTTTTTTTTATTTTGGAATACATATGACTTTTTTTTTTTCCCTTTTTATTCCAATTTTTGGGGGATACAAAATGACCAAAAAACAAAATTTTGACGTTGGGAATTTTTTTTTCTCTTCCATGCTGTTCACTGACTGAGACACATGTTGTTATAGTTTAATAGATCAGACTTTTATGGAGGCGGCGATGCCAGTTCTCTGAAACTTTTTTTTTAGTTTGTACTTTTTAAGTTATTTGACATTTTTAATGGTTTTTCAATTTTTTTTTTTTTTAGAAAAGAAAAATGTAGGTTTATTTTATGGCAATTAAAGGGGTTCTACCATGAGGTAAAATCCCCTGCACTGGCCACTGGTTGTGAATGAGGAAGGTGCACGCTTCAGGAGCTCCCATAGAAGTGAATGGAGAGGACTGCCGCAGGTGTCGCCTCCTTATTCACATACATGGCCAGCTCGTGTCTAGTGGCCAGTGCTGGAGTGTTTACCTCATGGTAAAACCCTTTGAAACATGCAATGGCTTGTCCTATATACGGCAGTACTGATGTTTTACAGTGATTACAGTCATCTCCTCTTACCCTGGACTATGGCAGGGAGTAATAGGAGCACAATCATGGTAGTCATGGAGGCCTGCATTGAGCCACCGACTGCCATATTAACCGAACGGCGCTCTGCAAAGACCTCATGGAGTAGATTGCGGCCCCATTCTCTAATCATTTAGACGCAACGGTCACGTTTACCTCTAGTGGCGGCTGACGGCCATGTCTAGAATTGGCACCCTCCATACTTCCCTGACTCTGCCACCACATAAAAGTATGCCGCAGGCATTTAAGGGGTTAGGAATGAACATATGACTCTGTGATGTGGACAACCATGGTTCCTGGGTCTTCTGCTGATGATCCATCATTCACTGATTAACCCGGAAATAGACCTTACACCTCTCACAGCTGGGGGGTTTGTTAAGAGTCAAGAGTCTTCCCCAGACACATTACAGGGTCTGCCAGCTCCTCCAAAATCATCATGTAGGACCAGCAAACTAACATTATGGGGAGGCCTCCTGATTCTCCTCCGGTGACATATTTGGGAAGTGAAGGATTTAGGAGTAGTTATGGACGGCTTAGGTACTTATTTCGTTTGCTGATTAACACAATCCCTTCAACACGTCATGTTAGGCTCTCCAGAGGGTGAAGGTCTTCTGTCCTCCATGGCGTAGCTTCTGTAGATTGGGTGTTGAGTCTGCAATGGCGTAGTGCCCGCCTCCTGAGATGACCTGATGGAGTTAGTAGTACTTATGGCCGGCTTAGGTACTTCTTTCATTTGCTGATTAACACTATCTCTTCAATACAGCCTGTTAGGGTCTGCAGAGGGTGGAGGTCCTCAGTTTGTGGCATAATCTCTGTAGATTGGGTGTGGAGTCTACAAGGGTGCAGTGTCCCCCTCCTGAGATGTCCCGACAATAATTGGTATATATTCTATGGCTGACATCCCTTTAAACGTAAGACATTATGAAGTTGTACACCAAGAAGCCATCTAACCAGCGTCTCCTCCTTGGTTTCCAGCGAGAGAGCAGCTCCGGAGGTCCCGGCACAGTCGCACGTTTCTGGTGGAGACTGGGATGGGGGAGCTGTGGTCAGAGATGCAGGCAGGTAAGCGGTGGTGACAGGTTGTATTATATCTGCTCTGTAGGACCACTGATGGGATAATGGTCCTCAGCACTTCACTGTAGCCACAGCCCATGGCCCTTAAACTTGGTATTTCATGTACTTCTGTCCTCTTCCATGACAGGAAAAGAGTGGGCAACCAGTGTTGGGTACAGTTGTGTCTATTACTTCACTGGAAGCAGTTAGAGGTCCTGGGCCTGCTTAGTCTTCTAGGACATTTCTTGTTGACCTCCTCCATGACAGGGGAACAGTCGGCGACCAGAGTTTGGGTACAGTTGTATCCATTAGTCCACCAGAAGCAGTCAAGAGTCCTGGGCTCCCCTAGTCTTCCAAGGCATTTTTTGTTGACCTCCTCCATGACAGGGGAACAGTCGGGGACCAGGGTTTGGGTACAGTTGTGTCTATTACTCCGTTGTAAGCAGTCAGAGGTCCTGGGCTCCCCTAGTCTTCTATGGAATTTCTTGTTGACCTCCTCCATGACAGGGGAAGAGTCGGAAACCAGGGTTGGGTACAGTTGTATCCATTAGTTCACCAGAAACAGTCAAGGGTCCTGGGCTCAACTAGTTTTCCATGGCATTTCTTGTTCACCTCTTCCATGGAAAAGGAATAATTGGTGACCAGGGTTTGGGTACAGTTGTATGCATTAGTCCACCAGAAGCAGTCAGAGGTCCTGGACTCCCCTGTTCTTTCAGTACATTTCTTGTTGACCTCCTCCATGACAGGGGAACAGTTGGCGTCCAGGGTTTGGGTACAGTTGTGTCTATTAGTCCACTGGAAGCAGTCAGAGGTCCTGGGCTCCCCTAGTCTTCAAGGACATTTCTTGTTGACCTCCACCATGACAGGGGAACAGTCGGAGACCAGGGTTTGGGTACAGTTGTATGCATTAGTCCACTGGAAGCAGTCAGAGGTCCTGGGCTCCCCTCATCTTCTAGTACATTTCTTGTTGACCCCCCCCGACAGGGGAAAGTGGGACCCCGGGTTTGGGTACAGTTGAATGCATTAGTCCACCAGAAGCAGTCAGAGGTCCTGGGCTCCCGTAGTCTTCCAGGACATTTCTTGTTGACCTCTTTATTGGGCCCCGGGTTGGGGAACTTGGCCATTCATCATGGAATTAGAGAGGTCTGAACTCCCCAATCTTTCATGCAGGGGACCAGTCCTGGACAGGTTTGGTTGGTTTACCCCTTTCTCATGGAGGGGGTAGAGGTCCTGGACTCCCCTGTTCTTCCAGGGCATTTCTTGTTGACCTCTCCCGTGGCAGGGAACAGTTGGCGACCAGGGTTGGGTACAGTTGTGCCCATTACTCCACTGGAAGCAGTTAGGTCCCAGCGTGAGCGCCATCCCCTGGCGACCGCCGAGCGAGGTAATTTAGGAAGGACTCCTCTTTCATACTGATTTTCCTACAGTTCCTGGTTCTGCAGATAGTGCCGAAGCCGAATCCTTGTTTTGGGAAAAATTGCGGATGTAACCTGTGGTCCCCTTTACCCCCCCCACCAAAACAATCCTTCCTCTTTCAAAGTTTGTTGCAGCCTGAATGGAAACAATCTTTCTTAACCAAGGCAGAGGAGTGGATGCGCCCAGATGAAGTGTAGCCTGTTTGTATAGGATCGCCCCCCTGTGGTGAGTCCCCCCAAGAAAGGTTTTTAAAAACCTGAAAAACATAAATATAAAAATCCTTTCCCTGTGCATTGGGACTGATATTGCTGTGGCCCCTTCAGTGCGTAGGGAAGTGGGAGTTGGGTCCCCGGGAAAATAAGGGGCCGTCTAAGGGTGCGACATCGGAAAACCCTTGTTATTGTTCATTGCTCCCTGGTATCAGCCAGTATCAGGCCGGGGGGGTGGGAGGGACAGGCCTACATCTATTGTTCCCCGGTTCAGCCCGTATCGGCCGGGGGGTGACTGTAGGACAGGTCCATGCACTCTATTGCTCCCTGGTTCGCCGTATCGGGGGGGATGGCTGATGTGGCGGTCCCCTCACTTATTGCTCCTGGGGTCAGCCGATCAGGGGGGTAGGTGACGCAGGACAGGTCCCTA
>JAODAL010063990.1:0-18950 GCA_025379985.1 Phyllomedusa bahiana
CGTGAGCCACGTTGTTTTGGCTGTTTGGGCTCGCGGGGCTTTTCACTTCTAAATGGTGATGTAAATAGAGACGTGTGCTGCTCCGGTGCAGTCCCATATGGCTAAGGACCGGAAGAAGACAGAAGAGCGGGAGAGTCAGCGCTGAAACGGAGCAGAGAGAGAAGGAAAGGATTGGGGTCTTTTCTCTTTTATTTCTCACCAGTAGCTGCTTATTTAATTTGTAATCAGAGCTGTCTTTTCAGCATTATGGGCCCCTGGGCAGAGCACTGGAGGGGGCTCTGCCAAATACATGACCTCACACTTGGCCATGCCTCGAATCCCCCTCAAGCACACCCATATTATCATGCCACTTATTCCCACTTGTGTCTGGACAATGGCAGCCTGCAGCCTACAAGACTATCTGGTAGGGCAGGGAGCCTTTGGCTCCCTTCTTCACCATGGTTTTTAACTCTGCACATTCTAAAAACACACAAACCGCAAAATAAGCAAACCCAACCAAGAGATCCAGGGAACGTTTCTTGTATTCCTGTGACATATATACACCACTTGGGGCCCCTATACTTGTGGGGCCCCCGGGCAACTGCCTAGTGTGCCCAATGGAAAAGATGGCCCTATTTGTTATTGATGTGGAATACCCTCTTTTTGCTGGGATGGGCGTCTTTGGATGAGTCAACCTAGTTTCACCGACCTTTCAGGTGTGAGTTCTTCTCACCCTTCTTTATTTACCAGGTTCAGCTCTGTATAATTGGTAGCAGCAGATCAGACTGCTTCACCCCAATTAGGTGGCATGAGCTGAAACTATGGCAAATCCTGCTTTAAACTGTTTAAATGTCATCATTAAAGGGGTTGTCTCACTATATCAATTCATCTAACCTCAGTCCTGTTTCCTCAGTGTCATTTTTGAATTTAATGGCTAGTACTGTCCTGCAGTGACGAGCTGCTGAGGACACCAGGTCTGTAGCTATAGCAACCAGCGCTGGCAGCCTATCAGGAGAGACTGAACAGGTCTGTAGCTATAGCGACCAGCGCTGCCAGCCTATCAGGAGAAATCATACAGGGCTGTAGCTATAGCGACCAGAGCTGGCAGCCTATCAGGAGAGATCGAACAGGTCTGTAACTATAGCAACCAGTGCTGGCAGCCTATCATGAGAGATTGAACAGGTCTGTAGCTATAGCGACCAGCGCTGGTAGCCTATCATGAGAGATTGAACAGGTCTGTAGCTATGGTGACCTGAGGAGCTGATGCAGCCCATGCAAGAAGGGAGATCTAGGAATAGGTAGGACACTGTTAATGGATACATATTGCAAAGTAACTTGTTTTTGCAAGATCTTTAACATAAAAAGCAATCCTTGTAGTGAGACAACCCCTTCAACGGTAAATATAGATTCTAAAAACAGAAATTAGTGTTAATAAATAAGTACAATAATCACAAGTCCCAATTAGCCCCATTTAATCATTAATTCACTTAATGAAGTAAGCTTGGTAACTAAAACAAAAGTGGCAATTGATGATATCACAGGACACATGACATCACAGACAGCGCATGATGTCACAATGGGAGTGGAATGTACAAGGTTCTACACCTGAGCCATCTTGTGTCATTTGAGTTTGAAGAGGACAAGTCCAGGTATGTAGCCCCTCACACATCATGTAGTTGGAGGGATAGAGATTAGAACTGCACCTCCCAAAATCTTAGGCATACCCCTTGTGTGACTTTTTCCTTTCTGCGATTGTCAGGATGATATTGTAAGAAGGGGAATGATTTATCACTGACATCATCCAACCATGCCCCCTTCATTATTTACCAGGTACAGCTCTGTATTATTGGTAGCGCCAGTATCTGGTATTAGAGATCACTACAGCTTCCTCCCATTCAGGTGTAATGAGCTGGAACTATGGCAAAACCTGGATAAAACCTTTTAAATGTCATCTCTAAGGGAAAATGTAGACTCTAAAAACAGAAATTAGTGTTAATAAATAAGTAAAATGATCACAATTTCCAATTAGCCGCCATTTTCTAATTCACTTAATGTCAACTGTATATATAAAACTACAGTGTCAGTTCTGATGACATCACAGGGCACATGACATCACAGACCTCACGTGATGTCACAATGGGAGTGGAATGGACAAGGTTCTACACCTGAGCCATCTTGTGTCATTTGAGTTTGAAGAGGACAGGTCCAGGTATGTAGCCCCTCAGTCAGTGCTAAGGCCTGGTTCACACATCATGGAGCTGGTGGGAGGGGAGGAGGGGGTAATATCAGAACTGCACTTTTCTAAGAAATGTTCCTGGACCTTATTCTATCGACAACGTGCTCATCTGGGGTCGGTGTTAAATCCCAAATATGGCAAGTGTGCACCTGACCTTACCTGGATTACCCATCTGGACGGCCCCGTCTGTAAATGAGGACTCGCTGGTGATCACAGGTCTGGCAGGTTAAACCCCCCAGCAATCAGCTGTATCAATGGGAGAAGTGGCGGCCTCTTTAGGACACATAGGGTATTGCACTGTCCACTTTTTCAATGATAGTATCAGTTATTATGACGACATTACATGATGCAGAATGTACAAAGTTCTAAACCTGAGCCATCTTGTGTCACTTTAGCTTAAGAGGACAAATTACAAGGAGTCACAAGAACTGCACATTGGGATGTCAAGAGCGGTGAGTCTGGAAGAATGGGAGCTGTCGGGATCGCTGCGTCTTCTGCGCATTAGGCCCTCGGCTCTCAGAGACCGCTCTGTCTGCTGTACAGTAGACCCCCGGCGCTCTCAGGAGCTTTATGTCTGCTGTACCCTGTGTCTGCTGTACCCTGTGCCTGCTGTACCCTGCGTCTGCTGTACCCTGTGTCTGCTGTACCCTGTGCCTGCTGTTCCCTGTATGTGCTGTACCCTGTGTCTGCTGTACCCTGTGTCTGCTGTACCCTGCGTCTGCTGTACCCTGTGTCTGCTGTACCCTGCGTCTGCTGTACCCTGCGTCTGCTGTACCCTGCGTCTGCTGTACCTTGTGTCTGCTGTACCTTGTGTCTGCTGTACCCTGTGTCTGCTGTACCCTGTGTCTGCTGTACCCTGCGTCTGCTGTACCCTGTGTCTGCTGTACCCTGTGTCTGCTGTACCCTGTGTCTGCTGTACCCTGTGTCTGCTGTACCCTGTGTCTGCTGTACCCTGTGTCTGCTGTACCCTGTGTCTGCTGTACCCTGTGTCTGCTGTACCCTGTGTCTTCTGTACCCTGTGTCTGCTGTACCCTGTGTCTGCTGTACCTTGTGTCTGCTGTACCCTGTGTCCTCTGTACCCTGTGTCTGCTGTACCTTGTGTCTGCTGTACCTTGTGTCTGCTGTACCTTGTGTCTGCTGTACCCTGTGTCTGCTGTACCCTGTGTCTGCTGTACCTTGTGTCTGCTGTACCTTGTGTCTGCTGTACCTTGTGTCTGCTGTACCCTGTGTCTGCTGTACCCTGTGTCTGCTGTACCCTGTGTCTGCTGTACCCTGTGTCTGCTGTACCTTGTGTCTGCTGTACCCTGTGTCTGCTGTACCTTGTGTCTGCTGTACCTTGTGTCTGCTGTACCCTGTGTCTGCTGTACCCTGCGTCTGCTGTACCCTGCGTCTGCTGTACCCTGTGTCTGCTGTACCCTATGTCTGCTGTACCCTGTGTCTGCTGTACCCTGTGTCTGCTGTATCCTGTGTCTGCTGTACCCTGTGTCTGCTGTACCCTGTGTCTGCTGTACCTTG
The DNA here is from genome assembly GCA_025379985.1 of Phyllomedusa bahiana. Lineage (NCBI taxonomy): Eukaryota > Metazoa > Chordata > Amphibia > Anura > Hylidae > Phyllomedusa > Phyllomedusa bahiana. The sequence continues at coordinate 3,731 of JAODAL010063990.1, forward strand.
TGTCTGCTGTATCCTGTGTCTGCTGTATCCTGCGTCTGCTGTACCCTGCGTCTGCTGTACCCTGCGTCTGCTGTACCTTGTGTCTGCTGTATCCTGTGTCTGCTGTAATTTGTGTCTGCTGTACCTTGTGTCTGCTGTACCCTGTGTCTGCTGTACCTTGTGTCTGCTGTATCCTGTGTCTGCTGTACCCTGTGTCTGCTGTACCTTGTGTCTGCTGTACCCTGTGTCTGCTGTATCCTGTGTCTGCTGTATCCTGTGTCTGCTGTACCCTGTGTCTGCTGTACCTTGTGTCTGCTGTACCCTGCGTCTGCTGTACCTTGTGTCTGCTGTACCCTGTGTCTGCTGTACCCTGTGTCTGCTGTACCCTGTGTCTGCTGTACCTTGTGTCTGCTGTACCTTGTGTCTGCTGTACCCTGTGTCTGCTGTACCTTGTGTCTGCTGTACCCTGTGTCTGCTGTACCCTGTGTCTGCTGTACCCTGTGTCTGCTGTACCCTGTGTCTGCTGTACCCTGTGTCTGCTGTACCCTGTGTCTGCTGTACCTTGTGTCTGCTTTACCCTGTGTCTGCTGTACCCTGTGTCTGCTGTACCCTGTGTCTGCTGTACCCTGTGTCTGCTGTACCCTGTGTCTGCTGTACCCTGTGTCTGCTGTACCCTGTGTCTGCTGTATCCTGTGTCTGCTGTACCTTGTGTCTGCTGTACCCTGTGTCTGCTGTACCTTGTGTCTGCTGTACCCTGCGTCTGCTGTACCCTGCGTCTGCTGTACCCTGTGCCTGCTGTACCCTGCGTCTGCTGTACCCTGCGTCTGCTGTACCCTGTGTCTGCTGTACCCTGTGTCTGCTGTACCCTGTGTCTGCTGTACCTTGTGTCTGCTGTACCCTGCGTCTGCTGTACCCTGTGTCTGCTGTACCCTGCGTCTGCTGTACCCTGTGTCTGCTGTACCCTGTGTCTGCTGTACCCTGTGTCTGCTGTACCCTGTGTCTGCTGTACCCTGTGTCTGCTGTACCCTGTGTCTGCTGTACCCTGTGTCTGCTGTACCCTGTATGTGCTGTACCCTGTGTCTGCTGTACCCTGTGTCTGCTGTACCCTGTGTCTGCTGTACCCTGTGTCTGCTGTACCCTGTGTCTGCTGTACCCTGTGTCTGCTGTACCCTGTGTCTGCTGTATCCTGTGTCTGCTGTACCTTGTGTCTGCTGTACCTTGTGTCTGCTGTACCTTGTGTCTGCTGTACCCTGTGTCTGCTGTACCCTGCGTCTGCTGTACCTTGTGTCTGCTGTACCCTGCGTCTGCTGTACCCTGCGTCTGCTGTACCCTGTGTCTGCTGTACCCTGTGTCTGCTGTACCCTGTGTCTGCTGTACCCTGTGTCTGCTGTACCCTGTGTCTGCTGTACCTTGTGCCTGCTGTACCTTGTGTCTGCTGTATCCTGTGTCTGCTGTACCCTGTGCCTGCTGTACCCTGTGTCTGCTGTACCTTGTGTCTGCTGTACCTTGCGTTCGCTATACACTAGACCCTCGGCTCTCAGTAGTGTTGTGTCTGCTGTATATGAGAACGTGCATTGTCTGTTACATAAATATGTATTGTATATTAGACTGTAAGCTCTCAGGAGCAAGTTTTTGTATTACATATTAGGAGCAGGGCATCCATTGTATATTAGATTGTAAGCTCTCAGGAGCAGGGCATGTATTGTATATTAGACTGTAAGCTCTTAGGAGCATGTTTTTGTATTACATATTTGGAGCAGGGCATGAATTGTATATTAGATTGTAAGCTCTTAGGAGCAGGGCATGTATTGTATATTAGACTGTAAGCTCTTAGGAGCAAGTTATGTATTATATATTAGGAGCAGGACATCTATTCTATATTAGATTGTAAGCTCTTAGGAGCAGGGCATACATTACATATTAGACTGTAAGCTCTAAGGAGCAAGTTATGTATTACATATTAGGAGCAGGGTATGCATTGTATATTAGATTGTTAGCTCTTAGGCACAGGTTGAATGTCTCTGTTCATTGTCGGCTCTCCTGAGCCTTATAATTATGTGTATACAGCAATAAGCAGCAGGACAGCCCTGATCCAGGGAGACATCCGATCGCCACTCGTGGGGTCAGGAAGGAATTTTGTCCCCCCTTCGGGGGGGTTTGTTCGCCTTCCTCTGGATCTTTTGGTCCGGTGGCTCTTAATTCAGGACAGTGGTGGACCTGACGGTCGCAGGGTTTGTGGTCTCCACTTGGCCTGAGCTAAGAGTCACTGTGATCATTGTTTAATTTAGTAAAGTCCAGTAATATTTCATTACAATGCTGCTTATTCCTATTAAAACAGAAAGAAATTCCAATAAAAAAGAATTTCTGACCTGTAGATTGTGTGCTGTGTGGTTTTTTGTGTGGATTTCTCTTTCCTTGGTTATCATGATCAGAGTGATCGCTGCCGCTCAACGCTCCAGAGCTAGAGTTAGACCTGGCAGTCACATAACCACGGGTACAGTAGGTACTGACACGTGGAACGCCGGGTATTGTGGGTCCTCTGGGCCACTGTGAGCATAAATGATATAACAGTGGTAGTGGCCGAAGTGCAGGACAGGGACACAGGTAGCAGCGACAGGTCCCAGCAGGTGTAGCCATAGACAGATACCAGGTCCCTGGCGGGTAACGGACTGGTACAGCGTGAGGATAACAGCAGGAAATAGACTGGTGCAACGGCAGGAACAGCAGGAGTTAACTCCAGTGTTACCTGCTCCTACTCCTGCTGTTCCTGCTGTTGTACCAGTAACTGTAGGTATCACAGGGGTTACCACAGGAAGAACAGAACCCAGCAGCAGTGGTCAGGAGCTCAGATGGACATTAATGAACTGACACTGGAGCAGAGGCAGGAAGTTCCTTTTATTCTGGAAGGTTGTAGGTCATTGGACAGGTAATTGGTAAACTGTCCCTTTAAATGCAGACCAGCGGCTGGACGAGCCCCTAAGGGGCATGTACAGACACAGACAGGAGCACAGCTAGGTGAGTACTCAGAAACATGGGACACAGTAGGGACACCGCTCTGCCCACGAGGACCGCGGCATGGAGGGAGCCACCAGCAAACAGGTGCGGGGCCAGGGGCATAGCAGAGAAATGAGCACGTCCTCGGTTTGTGCCTGGGAACACAGATGGACTGTGACATCAGCTGCTGATCTATTACATAATAAAGTGCATCATCCCCTAACACATGGCGGCAACTATGGGGGTCTCCAAATACAGAGATCAGATAACTCCCATTGTGATGTCATCATCTCCTCCCAAGTTACCTCATAGTTGCTATGAGGGACAATCTCTAAATATATTAAAATAAGCTCATGGGATGGGAGCTTCTAGTTATATTTTGTAGACTTTTTCATTTGGGATGTGACTTTAAGGAATGCTACATCCAATAGGTGGCACTGGAGTCTTAGCTCTCCTCCCTTGGGTGCATTAGCAAAAATTTAACTTTTAGTGGAGCATTTTTGCCTTGTAGGTCTCCACTCAACTTCATGGTGCCTCTCCCTAATGGGTAACATTATCTTTTTTGAACTACACCAGGAAGCCAGAACCCTGTTCTGCTCAGTAAGAGGTAAACACCAGGAAACAGCTGTTTGCAAATGGGTGCCCCCAGCTTGGTGTTAAACTTCTAGTTATGTTTAAAGACTCTTTAGTGGGTCCGATGGAAAGCTGCTTCCAGTAGGGGGCCGGTGGAGTCCTATCTCTCTACTCTTGAGCTTAATTGAATATATTTACATTTTAGTGGAGCATTAATGGCTTGTAAGCCTCCACACACCTTTTTTAATACTTCTCCCTAATGAAGAACATTACCCTTTTTGAACAGGGGTTCGATCTCTCTAATGGGGGACACTAACAGTGTATGTATCCTTATTTCCACATACTATACTACCTGAAGAAAGAAGGAAAATTGGGTCAAGAAGGACCACCGAATATAGTAGACTGAAGGGTCAGGGTTTCAATCTCTCTAATTGGACACACTAACATTGTAGAACATATTTCTTATTAGAAGAGGTTCTGCCACTAATGACATTTATTACCTGTCCGCAGAATTGGTGAGAAATGTCTGATCGCTCAAGGTCCCACCGCTAGGACCTCCACTGATCACTTAAACAGAGCAGTGCCCACTTCTGCTCCATTAAGTGTCTATGGGGCCGATAGAAATAGAGATTTTAGTATGGATAAAGTATCTGAAGCAGAATCCGCAACACAAAGATCTGATTGCAAATTTTCTCTTTCCAATTAAGGTCTGTGGAGAAAATCCGTAACAAATCTTTGCTCTTTTTGCAGCAGAAATTGACATTTTGCAAAATCCACACTTAAAATTTTCATGACATTTGGTCAGATCTCATCCATGCCGCTGAAACTGTATTCTGTTGTGGAATTTCCATTTACAAGTCCGGGCAGAAAATCTGCAGCATTTCTGCTACGTGTGACCATAGAGAATACTGTATATTAGACCGTCGGACCCTGGTGTGTGGTATCAGGTTATTAGCGCCACTTAGAGTGGTTATAAGCCAAACTCTTACAGTTTTCATGAAGGTTTCGGTTTTACTGTACTGCATGGTGTTCTGTCATTTTGTATAATCATTAAATTATTCAAATTAAAAGTGTGAAGTCTCTTGTTCCAAAATTGAAGAAAAATCTTTGTTACCCAGGAAGAGTCCTAGAAACCAGATCGAGGGGAAAGTAGAGCAAAGAGCCTAAAAAATGAGTTAGGATCTGATTGGTGCCAAACACAACCACTTCAATTTCTGTTGTGCACTATTTTTATATTAAACTACAACTCCCATCATTCCCACTGTTATAGATTATATAAATGCATGATGGGAGTTGTAGTTTTCCAACAGCTGGAGGGCCGCAGTTTGAAGACCACTGGGCTAAACAGTTTTCATACATAAGGCCCATTGTGTTCTAGATCATCATGTCCTCATTTTGGAGCTCCTCTCAGAGATGTAAATGAATATTTTTGACTTTTTTACCCCCCCCTTTAAGAAAAAAAAAAAATGGAGTCCCTCAATTTTTTTTCCCGGTCCCTGGTTTTCCAAATTAGCCCACCCCCTCAAAAACACTTACAGGGTATGGTCCCCCTGCTGTTCTTATTTTTTTTAAATTTTGTTGGACTTCCCATTCCAAAATGAGTGTTCATCTAGATTTGGGTTATCTTCTGCACTTTAAAAAGCCCCCTTGTTTTGGGAAAAGGCCTTTTTTATTGAAGCCCTTTGGGGGAATTTCAGTTTCATGTACCCAAAAGAGGTTTTTTATCAGGTATGTGCTGTTGTTGGGCAAAAAAGGGGAAAATGTATAATGGCCCAAATTTCCCTCCCAATGGTCTCGGGGTTTTAAAGGGGTTTTTTCAAAACCCATTGTTTAGCTTTTAAAAAATGTGGCAAAAGGTAAGTAAAGGGTATTCTAAAAATTACATTGCTTTTCTGTTTTTGCAAATTTTTTTCAAAGTGTAGGTTATTTCCTGCATGCACTTTAAAATTTTTCCCAACCCCCTTTTGTTTTTTTCTGCAGCCCGGGGCCAGGATGTTGGGTCCCCTTTCCTATCGCAGCACGGATTTTGTTTCTTAGATTTTATTTTTCACACGGCGTATTTCGGGGAGTAATTGAGCTGCAATGCACCTCAAAATACGTCCTGTAATTATGGTAATCATAGCTCTCTTCTCCGCCTCGTATTAAGGGCCGGCGGAAAAGAAGTGACATGAAAATTTTTTTACGGCTTTATAGAGGCGGGGGTAAGGGAAAATTAAGGGGGCCCCTGGCCAGGGGCGGCCCCCCCCTCGCTTTAGAAGAGCAGGTGAGTAGTGCTTTCTTTCAAACAGTGGCGTCTTGGAGCGTGCACAAAATTATTTCCACAAGACCCCAAATATGCCATCCCTTTTATTAAAAAATTTTTTAAACCCTTTAGGGGCTCTTTGTAGTGTTGCCCTGCATTTTTAACCCCCCCAAATCACCTAGTTCCTTTTACCCAGGGTGGGGGGAACGGGGGGTCGGGGGACTATTTTGCAGGAGCCCGGAGTGTCAAAAAAAGGGACCGACTTCGCTCCCAAAATTTAATAAGTTGGCCCAAAGTTAGTTCGTGAAAAGAGAAAGGGAAAATTGGGTTTCCAGCCAGTGCTATTGCCCCCCATATCTTCGGCCTTTTTCCTTTGGGGAGTGTAATTGATGACATGGGCGGGGCAAAGGGGCTTCCCCCGGGGGGAAAAAAGACCCCGCCCCCCAGGGCAAACAGATTTCGCAAAATTTTTCACCTGCTTTAAAAGGGAAGTAAAAGGGAGTTCAACCTTTTATAAAAAACGATGTGGTGAGGAAATTTCCCTTTACCCCCTGTGGTCATTGCTTTGCCCCCAACCCATTTAGTGTAGAGGGGGTTTGTTTTCTAGCCTGGAAAAAAATGATATCAGTTTTGTGAGGTCATGTATGCGGGGATCTGATGGAGGCAATACTATTTTTAAAACCAAATTAGAGCCCCAAAATTTGTTCCTCCCAATTTTGTTTTGCATTTTTTAAAATTTTTTTGGGGTTCAAAAGTCATACCCCAATAAATTTTTTTTAACTAAACAAGCAAAAGGGTTTAACAAGGGTTTGTTTTTGGTGTTTTTCCCAGGCCCCCATTTTCTCACCTTTTAAAAAACTACGTTTTTGTACATGAGGCTACTTTTAATTTTAAATACAGTCATTTTTAAACCCAATCTTTCCTTTAAATTTGACTTGAAAGGGTATTTGGGGCATCGGGCTTAGTTCTGGAGTTCTTTCCTGAAACTTGCATTGTTACTGTTTTGTTTAAAAAAAATTTCAAAATTTTTTAATTTCTATTATTTTGTTAGTTTTTGGGGAAACCCACCTTTTGGTTTTTAAATTATCCCTGTTTTCCTTCTGGGCTCTGGATAGATTCAAAACAAACTTGGGCCAAAATTGATCAAAGGTCTCTTCTACACATCCCCCAAAGTTGGTTTAGACTGGGGCTTGGATACAAATACAGGGTTTTTTTTCAACTTTAAATACCCAAAGGTTTTAAAAAATTAAAAACTTTGCTTTCAGGGGTTTTTGTTCTACCCAAATAGCTTGGTTTTTTTATCATAAGGTGTTTTAAACAGCCTGATGTTACCATTTATACAGTAACGTTATACTTAAAAATGCCCCGGGGGATTTAGGGAGTCGGAGTCGGAGGGTTTTTTAAATTGAAAGGAGTCGGGGTTGGAGGTTTTGGGAAATTTAGGGGGTCGGAGTCGGGGCTTTGGCTTGGGCCCAATTTCCCCCGCCTTTCCTCTGCAGGGGGTCCCGCTGGGGGGATGAAGAAAATGATAGCTAATCACTGCTGTAGAACCACCCCCCAAATCCCGTACAGGAAATGGGGGGCCCGAAGCTGGCTGTGAAGAGCAGCCTCTGTAAAACCACTTTTTAGGTTCAGTGCACCTGGTACCAGGATTTGGATGCTGGTTCTGGCGCATATTTGGTGCAGAATCCGCCTCCGAATCGGTGCCCAATCTGACTGCAATCCATCTCTCATTGTTTCCAGTGTAAAATCCGTGTTGTGCACATGACACTTTTTTTTTTTTTTTTGCAGCGTGGATTTATTTTTAGCGCTGAAAAAAAAGACGTGTCAATCCTTGAGATTCCGCACTAAATCTTCACCTCATATTGTAGGATATAGGAGGCTTAAAATTTGCCTCTGAAATCAAGAGTCAAATCTATATCAAAATTCTGTGCTTCCTGGTGCAGATTTTAGGTGTGGATTCCTGGCTGATCAGCTGTTTGAACAAGCTGCACAGAGCCCCGATTTACAGTCCCTCAGTTTATTCACACTAAACTGATGAAACCATTTCTGTACGGAGCTGGTTTGTGCCCAGGGCTCTATACTGCCTGAGCAGCAAAGGTTCTTCCCTACAGTTTTTTTAAAAAAAATTGGAGATGACATTAGTCGAAACACAGCTCTATGCCCTTCTCTCTCCACCACCAGACTTTACAACAGCCACTAGCGCTCACCATGCATCCTCCAAACTGAAATCTCTCAGTAAGATTACCACTGCTCCAGAGACGACGCGCTTCATACAGCTTCTGCTTGGCATCGTGCAGGGTGATGTTGGGGGTGGCTGCTGGTGCCTCAGTGTTCTTCTTCTTCTTATGTGAGATTTTGAGGCTGAGCTGTTGTTACTTTTGGATGCTTTTACTTCACAATAAAAGCAATTCCACTTGAATTCAGAAATTTCCAAAAACGGAGGTGGCAAAAGTGGCATCCTCTGACCTCGCCATGTTTAGCCCCGGGATATACTGAGATTTTTTGCAGTGCTATTGGATGGGAGAGTTGCAGAATTACATGCAGTGTATTCCTTTGTACTGCAACTGTCTATAACTTGTATTGCAGAAAGTCTCTATGGTACACGGCAGGGCCCCGGGACAAGGCATTTTGGTGCCCTAGGCAAGTACAGCCAATGGCGCCCCCCCCCCCCCCTCGCTTCCAAAAAAATGCCCTGTGCCAGGTCCTGTCACTAATTTTCTGCATATTCCACATAGCTCCAGTCCATCTCCTCAGCAATCACTGCAAATTTGCGGTTTCAAAATCGCTCACCTACATATGACCGTGTAATACCCCTCAATAACAGTCGCCAAATAATCCACCGATACATGGAGCAAATCTACCAGACGAATGATTGTTACTAAAAACACTCCTACAAAACCAAGACCCAAAACTATTACTACTTAAGGATGAAATAATCCTGCCAGACCCTGACCGAACGCGACCACTACATGTGACATCAGCTGTACACAGGCTCTGATTACATATACCACCGCCATACAGTGACCAGATAGTGGTAGATACTAGTTATAAGTACTGTAGATGCTCTGCAGACATATAAGTGAATGCACTGCAGTTACATTTAGTGACTCACAGGAGACGTCTTTTCTGATCAGCGTCGTTCACTTTCCCTTTTCTTCTCCATCCGGTTCACACCTTCATGCTGATTTCTCCCGGCCAAGACTCGTCCCTGAGGATTTGGACATAAATATCTTAGAGTCCTCACATTTCCAGCAACCCCTTACTTATAAGTATATAAGTCCCCTCAGTCAGACAGGTATATAGATATGCCCTCTCAGTCAGGCAGGTATATGTATATATGTCTCCTCAGTCAGACAGGTATATATTGTCCCCTTAGACAGGTAGGTATATAAATATAGGGGCACTCAGGCAGGTATATAGATATAGGGTCACTCTCAGGCAGGTATATAGCTATAGGGGCTCAGGCAGGTATATAGCTAGGGGCTCAGGCAGGTATATAGCTAGGGGCTCAGGCAGGCATATGGAGGCTCAGGCAGGCATATAGAGCCACAGGCAGGCGTATAGGGCCACAGGCAGGCGTATAGGGCCACAGGCAGGCATATGGAGGCTCAGGCAGGCATATGGAGGCTCAGGCAGGCGTATAGGGCCACAGGCAGGCGTATGGGGCCACAGGCAGGCATATGGGGCCACAGGCAGGCGTTTAGGGGCTCAGGCAGGCGTATGGGGCCACAGGCAGGCGTATGGGAGCCACAGGCAGGCGTATGGGGGCCACAGGTAGGCGTATGGGGCCACAGGCAGGCGTATGGGGGCCACAGGCAGGCGTATGGGGGCCACAGGCAGGCGTATGGGGCCACAGGCAGGCGTATGGGGGCCACAGGCGTATAGGGGCCACAGGCAGGCATATGGGGCCACAGGCAGGCATATGGGGGCCACAGGCAGGCGTATGGGGGCCACAGGCAGGCGTATGGGGCCTCAGGCAGGCGTATGGGGCCACAGGCAGGCGTATAGGGCCACAGGCAGGCGTATGGGGGCCACAGGCAGGCGTATGGGGCCTCAGGCAGGCGTATGGGGCCACAGGCAGGCGTATAGGGGCCACAGGCAGGCGTATGGGGGCCACAGGCAGGCGTATAGGGGCCACAGGCAAAAATAACAACATTAATACTCACCTTACCTCTGTCCCGGCCGCGCGCTCCTCTTCTGTCCGACACTGGAGACGTGATGATGTCATCACGCCTCCAGCGCCGGGACGCTTCTCCGGCGCTCCTCGGGTGCACGGCCTATGACGGGCTGTGCGTTTGAGGAGAGGCAGCGTCGTGATGACATCACTTCATCGCGACGCTACCAGCTGAGCTGCACGGGGCCGCGGCGGGCAGAGGTAGGCACCCTAGGCGATTGCCTACCTCTGCCTACCCGTCGTCCCGGCCCTGGTACACGGAGTCCTTGATGCAGCCCCACAGAAGGAAATCACAGGGGGTTAGATCTGATGGTAGTGGAGGCAGCGCTGCATTGGTGAGGGCTTGTTTCCTCTGAGGCCAATACAACCTTCTGGTGCAACTTTATTCAAGCATTGGTGAAGGTTTAAAATGGAAATATGGAGGTGACCAAATCATATTTTTAGCATTATGGGCCCCTGGGCAGAGCACTGCAGTGGGCCCTGCCCAAATACATAACATCACACTAGGCCAAGCCTCGAGCTACCCCAAGCACACCCATATTATCACGCCACTTAGGTCTGGATACCGCTACAAGGCTAACTGGCAGGGTAGGGAGCCTTTGTCTCCCTTCTTTACCATGTTTTTAAATTGTTTGCACATCCTAAAAACACAAAAACAGTTAAAGAAGCAAAGCCAACAAAAGGATCCAGGGTATGTTTCTTGTATTCCTGGGACATACATAAAAAAGGAAGATCTCGCCTGTATAGGCGTGTGGAGATTCGAAATTGCTTTTTTACACTCCACGAAGCATCTGCATATCACAAGGCATTATGGGAAAGGAGCTGAGAAGCTCTAGCGCCCTCTTTTGGATAATAACAAATCCTCAATTTGCTTTTGACCCACTGGATCTTTGGAAAGCAAAATTGAGGATTTGTTACATCCAAAAGAGGGTGCTAGAGCTTCTCAGCTCCTTTCCCATAATGCCTTGTGATATGGGACATACATAGACAGGCTCGGACTGGGCCGCCGGGGGACCGGGGAATCCCCCGGTGGGCCCCGAGGGAGGTAGTGCCGTCGCTCCCCGGGGCCCGTCCGCGCATCCGGTCACTGAACGCCCGGGACCCGCGTCCCGAGCGCTCAGAGACCGGCCCGGGAGTTGGGGACTAACCAACTTAACCAACCTAACTGTAGCCTATCAACTTGCATAACTGGGGCCTGCTTATCTACCTGGGGGCTATTTACCTACTCACCTGTGGCTAGGTACCCACCTACCTACCTGGGGCTGGCCTAGCAACTTATCCAGCGGGTTTCTACCTACCTAAATAGGGCCTATCTAGTTACCTGTGGCCTCTCCCCACCCTCCAAACCCTTAGGATACTAGGCTTGTACCCGCTCTCTCACCCCTGGGTAGTTTGTACAGAGGTGGGAATAGGTAAAGAAATGCTGGAAAATTGAGGATTCTAAGATATTTGTGTGTAATTTCTGCAGGGATGAGCTGTGGCCGGGACAAGTCATCATGGCGGTGTGGAACGGATGCAGAAGAAAAGGGAATAAGAACGACTCATGAGAGAAGAGAACGACTCAGACGTCTCTGGTGAGTCCCTGACATCAAGGGTTATTTTTTATATTGTAATGTGATGGTGACCTTAGCAGGTGTCTGACCTCTATGTGGTCTCTATATGGCGGTGTTGTAGGTTATACCTGAGCTGGTGTCTGACCTCTATGTGGTCTCTATACAGTGGTGTTGTAGGTGATACCTGAGCTGGTGTCTGACCTCTAGGTGGTCTCTTTATGGAGGTGTTGTTGTTTATACCTGAGCTGGTGTCTGACCTCTATGTGGTCTCTATATGGTGGTGTTGTAGGTTATACCTGAGCTGGTGTCTGACCTCTATGTGGTCTCTATATGGCGGTGTTGTAGGTTATATCGGCACCGGTATAATGCCAGCGTACATGTGTCCCTGATTGACCCTGTGATAGGAGTCACACTTTCTTTCTTGCTGGTGTTTATTTTATAAGGTGGTGAGGTGTGTGACCAAGGGAAACATGGAGGGGGATATTGTATGTGGGTGGAGGGAGGATAGTTGGGTGATGTTGAGGGTGGAGGGGGATATTGTATATAGGTGGAGGCGGATATTGTATGTGGGTGGAGGAGGATATGTATGTGGGTGGAGGGGGATATTGTATGTGAGTGGAGGAGGATATTGTATGTGGGTGGAGGGGGATATTGTATGTGGGTGGAGGGGGATATTGTATGTGGGTGGAGGGGGATATTGTATGTGGGTGGAGGGGAATTGTATGTGGGTGGTGGGGGATAGGTGGAGCTACTTAGCACTGTGTCTATGATATGTTAGACTGACAAATGTGTAATACATTGTTACCATACAGTTGCTGTTTGCAACGTATTAGGGTAAAATGGGCCATTTATGTCTGGGAGGCCGGTAATATTTATGTACGTAGGTGGAGCCGAGATCATTTCCCCTGTGGGCCCCAGACCCCCCAGTCCGACACTGTACATAGACCACCTGAGGCCCCAATACTTCTAGGGCATAGTTGCCAACTTTTGAAAGTGGAAAAACAGGAGATTGAAGAGGGCGGTGCACGTAGCTGCAAAAAATTTGCATGGACACGCCCATCTTGTTGCTGTGCCACGCCCCTTCAAAAAGCCACACCCACTCCACCTAACTGCATAACGGCTTTGGAAGAAAGCCAGGTAGATGCTCCCTCTAGCCAGGTAGTGCCCTTATAGCTAGGTAGTAGCCCCCCATAACCAGGTAGTGCCCCTTACAGGCAGGTAGATGCCCCCTTGTAGCCAGGTAGTGCCCCCTTTGTAGCCCGGTAGTGCCCCCTTAATAGCCAGGTAGAGCCCCCATTGTAGCCAGGTAGAGGCCGACTTTGTTGTAGAGGCCCCCTTTGTTGTAGCCAGGTAGTTGCTCCCTTTGTTGTAGCCAGGTGATGCCCCCTTGTTGTAGCCAGGTAGTTGCCCCCTTTGCTGTAGCCAGGTAGTTGCCCCCCTTGTTGTAGCCAGGTAGTTGCCCCCTTTGTTGTAGCCTGGTAGTTGCCCCCCCTTTGTTGTAGCCAGGTAGTTGGTCCCCTTGTTGTAGTCAGGTAGTTGCCCCCCTTTGTTGTAGCCAGGTAGTTGCCCCCATTGTAGCCAGGTAGTTGCCCCCCTTTGTAGCCAGGTAGAGCTTCCCTATAGCTAATAAAAATAAAATAATAAAAGCCACTTACCTCACCAGGCTCCCTGCAGCTCGTCCAGCTCCGGACATCTCCCGGCCGACCGACCCAGCGTTGCAGGGGGAGTGAGTGCAGCCGCGCGTCACACCCCCTGCGACGCGGATCTGTATGTACAGCGCGCACCGGCGCATACAGGGGGAGAAGGGAGGAGGGGAACGATCCCTCCTGCCTCCTCCTGACTGACTGTGCGGCTGCGGCCACACCAGTCAGTGAGACTCGCCGGGCGGGTGAGCGGCTGCTGCGGCCGCTTCACCCGCCTGTAGGAGCGGCCCGGCGGCGCCAGAGTAGCACACCAGCGCTACTCTGGCGCTGCGGTCATTTAAAGAACCCCCGCTGCCTGCTGGTGGCGGGAGGTTCGCCAACACCGCCGGGGTGGCGGGGGGGACCCCCATTAGAGGGAACCCCCCCCCCCGCCAAAAGTGGGAGAGTTGGCATGTATGTTCTAGGGCCCCCGGGCAACTGTCTAGGGTGCCCAATAGAAAAGATGGCCCTGGAGGTGACCATCCTGCTACTAGACTACATTTAGCAGATCTTCCTCGGTCTGTAGCATAAGCCATTCCTGTAACATGTCCAGGTCGGAGCGGCCAGTGACCGGATCCTCGGCAAAAAAGAAGGGCGCGTAGACTTTGTGCCGCTCATTGCACAGAACATGGTTACTTTGCCTGGGTTTCTTCATGTACTCGATAAGGGCAGACGGTTTTTCTGAGCCCCAAATTCTAACATTGTGGTGATTGACCTTCCAGCTGAGGTGAAAGGTCAGCTCTTGGCTGACCCCCGGCCTCTCAGCAAATTCCTCCCCTATCACTCGGCTGTAGAGTCACAGCCTTTCAGTTTATCGTCTGGTTTCAGCTCCTGAAGAAGGTGTAATTGGCTTACAATGCAGGAGTCTCTGTAAGCTCCGCCATACTGCGGTGTGTGGCCCATGTAGCCCCATACTGCCATCTCCTCCTGCCAGCATCCTGCCACGCTCACACCGCTTGCTCTCCCTGGTCTCCTACCTTCTCTTCTGAACGTGACGCCACCGTTGTAATGGCTGATTGGCTGCGCTGCTGCTTTTCACTTCCAAATGGTGATGTAAATAGAGACATGTGCTTCTCCGGTGCGTCCCATATGGCTAAGGACCGGAAGAAGACAGAAGAGCGGGAGAGTTGGCGCTGAAACGGGGCAGAGAGAGAAGGAAAAGATCCGGGAGGGGGGGGGGGGGCGGGGGAGAGGGGGGAGGGTTTCTCTTTTATTTCTCACCAGTAGCTGATTATTTAATTTGTAATTGAACTGGACAACCCTCGTTTGGCTGGGATGGGTGTCTGTGGATGAGGCACCCAACTTTCCCCCACCATTCAGGGGCGAGTACATCGCCCCCTTCATTATTTACCAGGTACAGCTCTGTATAATTGGTAGCAGCAGATCAGTACTGCTTCACCCCAACTAGGTGACATGAGCTGAAACTATGGCAAAACCTGATTTAAATTGTTTAAATGTCATCAGTAAAGGGGTTGTCTCACTACATCGATTCTTCTTAACTCAGTCCTGTTTTCAGGTTCTACACCTGAGCCATCTTGTGTCATTTGAGTTTGAAGAGGACAAGTCCAGGTATGTAGCTCCTCACACATCATGTAGTTGGAGGGATAGAGATTAGAACTGCACAACACCCCCAAAATCTTGTGTGACTTGTTCCTTCCTGTGATTGTCAGGAGGATATTGTAAGAAGGGGAATGATTTATTACTGACATCATCCGACCTTTACTGTGTAATATCACTGGAGTCCTAATGTCCCCATACACACTACATGAAGGTTGTTAGAATTTGCCAATAATGATGAGACCGGACGACTTTCTAATGTGTGTGGTCAGAACCAAACTCTCCTCCACGATCATCTTTTTGGAGGGGCGAGTAAAGTGCCCCCTTCATTATTTACCAGGTACAGCTCTGTATTATTGGTACCGGTGTCTGGTATTACAGATCACTACAGCTTCATCCCATTCAGATGTTTTAAATGTCATCTCTAAGGGAAAATGTAGATTCGAAAAATAGAAATTACTGT
>JAODAL010063991.1:0-18950 GCA_025379985.1 Phyllomedusa bahiana
CAATGGCATAGGAGTGTGCGCTTGCAGATGTGCGTCTTTCCCTGGTAATCATCTGTCACTTATTGTTATCAGCGGGAGTGAGCGGAACGCTCGGTTATACAGTGAAGGGCCTACTGCTATTATTACTAACAAACTACTATTACTACTTCTACTACTACTATTATTACTACTACTTTCTACTACTAGTACTACTACCTACTACTATTATTACTACTACTACTTCTATTACTACTTCTACTATTATTACTATACTACCTACTTCTTCTACTACAATTACTACTACTTTTACTAATACTACTACTACTACTACTTCTTCTACTACTACCTACTACTACTACGCCAAAAACGAAATACAAAGAACATGGCCGAAGAGGAAATCACGGAGTATGAACCATGGCAGAGACAAAGATGCCATCACAGTCACAATATGCACTATCAAGGCAGAAGGTAGGCAATTTCTGCTAAACTATAGCATTGGAATGATGCAATCGTTTTACAAAGTTGATTATATTTACGGTCCCCATATTTTAAACTGTGATCTTCGTAGTGAGAAAACCCCCCTTAAGAAATACTTGTGGAAGTTGTTCTACCTGTGCATGAAGACTGGTAACATCCAGTTTAGCACTGCACTCCAGCCTCTTTCCTGAGGTCCTTATAATAAGTGGGAATGAAGCCTGTTCTTTGAATGTAGAGAGACCTTGGCTGAAAGGCAAGCAAATCTAGAGACAGGGACCCACCTGATGAGGTGACCTTGAGATGGCAGGTGGGTACGCACAATTTGATCAAACTGTGCTCTAAAAACTTTCATGTTATACATGTAAAAAGATAGTATCGATGCAGCTTAAATATGCCATGATTTCAATGTTTTATAGGTTTAAGTACCTTCTGGCTGAAGCTGTATTTATGTGTTGGAGACTATGCTTTTTGCATTACAGCCATAACAGTTTTTACCAGTGTCTGTGTCAGTTGTATCTGGATAATACTGGATAAATTTTGTCTTTTTTGCATAATGCACTTAGAGGAGTGGCTGCCTCCATCTTGGTTGTGGACTAATCACATCTGGCTTGAGATCCTTATATATTCAAAAAGGCTCATGGGAAATTAACTAGGACTCTGCGGTGCCTCCTATTGGATGTAATGTTCCTCAAGTCACATCCAACTCACTAAGTCAGTCAATTAGAATAGGATTAATGCTATACCAGTGTTCCCCAACTCCAGTCCTCAAGGCCCACCAACAGGTCATGTTTTCAGGATATCCCACAGAATGCACTGACAATAATGAAATCACCTGTGCAATGCTAAGGAAACTCAGAAAACATGACCTGTTGGTGGGCCTTGAGGACTGGAGTTGGGGACCTTTGTCTATACTATATATTCATCTTTGCAGATTTTTTTCAGGTTTTCCCTCATCATCGAGTAGAAATTGGTTGGCAGGGGAGAGGCTTGGGCATAGCTCAAATGCATTACGTTCCTCATTAGGAAGAGCACCATTAGGTTGTGGAAATTTATCCCCCTTTATTGTTCCAATGACTTTTAAATATTGTGGAGGGCGCAAAGGCCACTTTGAGGGGTAGGGTCCCCGATATGCTGTTGGGGTTTGAGGTAAAAGCCCATTGTTTTTATGTGTAAGCATGATTGGGCCACTGAATTTTTTAATATAGTTACTAATAAAATTTCCGGGTGGGGTTTTTTTACTGGAGCGGCAAAGAGCGGGGTGGGATGGTCGCTCCCACACCCAGGCCGGCTTTTGGTAAGAAAAGCCTGTTAGTCTGAGCGGGGGAGTTGGTGCCCGACTCATGCAGTGCTGGGGAGTAAAGAGTCTGTTTTGCACATCTGGAAGTGACCAATACCTCCGGGAAGCAAGCCCCGTCCCTGTGACTAAAAGGACAGTAAAGGGGCCTGTGTTGGGCAAGAGCACGTACTTTCCATCTGCATACTTTGGGCTTGTTTAAAACTTTCTAACTGGGCGCGGGCCCTGACTCAACCCTGTTGTGTTTGATTTGGCGTGTTCAATGCAGACAAAAATAAAGACACGGGTTAATTTGCACCGATTTTGCTGTGGTTCCTGTTAAAGGCTACCCTTTGGAGCTAAATCCCACAATATATTCAAAAAGGGTCATGGGGTTTACTGGGGGGGGTTCGCCATGTCACTTATTGGGGGGTCCTTGAAATCATGTGAATGGACCTTTTTACCGGGAATGCATGTAAACACAGTAAATTCACAGACTCTACAAACTAGAAAACAGTCAAGGGAACATAGAAATTTCTTGGGAAAAGGATTTCGCTAAAAAAAACATCTGCCCCCTGTGTGAAGGGGGTCACCAGTTTGCTTTTTTGATTAAAATTTTTTAATACTCAAACTAAATAGTAAGTTAAACGCACCCATTTAAATACCCCAATCCAAAGTGTCAACCCTATAAAAACTGAGACCTGTCAATTACCACCCAACAGGGGCAGTATAGGGGTTAAAAAACTAACTTTTCACTGGGTCCTGATTCAAATCTTATCATATAACATCGCATGAAGTTGTTTTGTTTCAAGGGTTGCCTCAGTTATCCCAAATTATAGTGATGGGCTAATCGGGAAATTTTTTTGTGGGATCAGGGACCAATGGAAATAATGACAATTTTTGTATTGACTGTGGACAGGGACTTAGCATAAGGGTCGGGGCCCCCACAAAAATTTTTGGGGGCCCCATACAGCTGGAAACGTCTGGGCCCCCCCCCCCCCCCCCCCCCCCCAACCCCCGCTCTTCCCCCCCTTCCTCCCCCCCCCCAGCCGCCCGACAGAGCCCCACCCTCCCACAACCATCGCCACCCCAGAAAAATAAAAAAATTTTTTTGGGGTCACAAGAAAAAAAAAAATAAATTTCGCCATTTTTTTGGGGATTTAGTTTTGTGGGTAAAAGCAAATACCTCCACTTACCTTTAAAAAAAGTTCGGCAAAGCCAGTATCCCCCAGACCAATATCCAACAACAATTAAAATTTTTTAAATAATACCGACCTTCCCCCATATATGACTTCAACAAAGTGATTGAAAAACTTTAAAAAGCCCAAATTAAAACAAAAACTATAAAAACCCTAATAAAAACCAAATCATAAAATTCTAAAACCCAATACTGAATAATACCGCCAAAACTGTATGATTATAAACATCACACCAAGACCAATATTTCCTCCATTAGTGCCCCTGTAATGTACCATAACCGGGGCTTTGCAAATTTTTTATTTTAACATTTAGGCCTCACGGGGGCCCCCTTTGTCTGGGGAGTCTTCACTTTCCTTTTTTTCTCTATTCGGTCCAACCCCCGGGATGACTTCCTCCTCCACCACTCGCCCCTGTAGAATTTAAAACACACAAACCCCTAAACTCCTCACTTTTTTTTTTATCATTTTCCCCCAACTGAGTGCCCCTCCCCCCAGTAAAAAATCCCCTTTATAATGGCCCAAAGGGAAAAATTTAATTCCCCCCCCGGAAATTAGGGGCCCCCCATTTGGTTTTTGGTAAATGGGGCCCCCGGGGCGGTACTGGGATCCCCCCCGGGGAGTAGCTGGTTTAGCTTGGGGCCCCCCGGGCGGAGGCTTGGGGTTTCCCATGTGGTACAATGGGGGCCCCCTGTGCTTAGGCCACCCCTTAGGTGGAATGGGCCTTGTAGATTGGGGCCCCCTTTAGGCGGAATAGTCCCCCCCCCCAAAAAAGATTAGGGCCCCCTTGTGGGCAAAAATTCCCCCCCCCCTTAGATTAGGGCCTCCCTTTTGTGGCAGAATAGTCCCCCCCTGTAGATTAGGGTCCCTGTGGGCAGAATATTCCCCCCCCCTTAGATTAGGGCCCCCCTTTGTAGGCAGAATAGTCCCCCCCGTAAAAAAGGCCCCCCCTTGGAAAATAGTCCTCCCTGTGGCAGAAAAGTCCCCCCCAGTTTTGGGGCCCCGTAAGCTAGTCCCCCCCCAGTCTTAACCCCCCGTGGCTATTTTCCCCCCCCCCAGTCATTGGGGGCCCCCCTTGGAAAATTCCCCCCCCAGTCATTAGGGCCCCCTTAGCAATTTCCCCCCCCCCCAGTATTTGGGGCCCCCGTAGGCAAGTCCCCCCCCCCAGTCATTAGGGCCCCCTTTTTCTATTTCCCCCCCAAGTCTTGACCCCCCTGGGGCAAAGTTCCCCCCCCCGGCCCCCCATTAAAAGGGCCCCCTGTAGGTATATTTGCCCCCCCCCAGTTTTTGGGCCCCCTGTAACATAGTTTCCCCCCCCCCCTCCAGTTTTTAGGGCCCCCATACAGCCATGGGGGGGGGGAAAGAGGGCCCCCCCCTCACCCCACCCAGGGGGCCCCCCCAATCACAAATGCCCCCCGGGAAGAGGGGGGGGAGGGCCCCCACATAATGGCGGGCAGTGTCTAGGTTAGAAAGGGGGCCCCCCCCCACATAAGGGCAGGGCTTGGGCTGGTTTTAGGAAAGGGCCCCCCCCACAGTTATGGGTTGGAAAAGGGGGGCCCCCCCACTTTCATAGTATGGTGCCGGCCGCACCACGAGCTTTGGGGGAGGTCCCGGCCCCCGGGCACAGCTACCCCAAAAATCTTCTACTTACATCTTGCGCCGGAGCCGGCCCCCTCCTCCCTGTCCCCGCTCTCTGCCGCCGCCGCATGTACTGTGCCCACGGGGGGTCGGTTTGAATTTGTGAGGCCCGCCTCCGAGGGGCTGGGCCTCACGGAGTCAAAATTAAAATTTGATCCCGCCCCAAGAGGAGGACCCCGGCTGAAAAGCGGCAGGCATGTAAGTACAAATCCTGGAGGGGCAGCTTTGCTGGGAGAGCGGGCCTCCGCCCACACCCCCTCCCCCCCCTCGGAGCCCTACAGAGCTGATTTAGTGAAGGGGCCCTAGCGGAGGCGGAGCGGGCCCCCGGAGGCGGAGCGGGGCCCCTCCCGGGGCCGCTGTCCCCGCCCAACCTCACCAGCCCCCCACCGGGCCCCGGTAAGCGCGGCGTCGGCAGCGCCCGCCCTACTGTTTTATTTTTGAAATAAAGGGGCCTTTGAACGGGGGCCCCATTCTTTTGGGCCCCCTACGGGAGTACCCCCTTACCCCCCTTATGCGGCCCGTATTTGGGGGCAGAGGTAGAGTCCCCTACCCCCCGGGCTCTGCAGCCCTGAGGAGGGCCCCCAAAAACCCTTCTGCGATAGCATTTTCAGTGGCACATGGTAACTGGGGGCTCCATTTCACTTTTTGCACCAGGGCCCAGAGTTTCAAGTTACGCCCGTGTGGAATATAAAAACCCTACATAAAATGAAAAAAACAAAACAAATGTTCTTGTTTTTAGGGTTAGATTCAGATGAAATGTGTCCCCAGTTATTTTCGTTTCAACAGCAGAGGAAAAAAAAAAATATAAAATCCGCCCCCCACCGTATAGTGGGGAAAAATTACCAAGCCGAGATAAAAGTAGTTGATTCAGCCCTAATGGCCCTAATTGTTGTTAAATCTTGCTCAAAATCAAATTTTGGCCAAAGCTAAAGATTGTAGACAAAACGGGACATACTTAGGGAAAACAAGATACGTAACTGGTTTTTCATTTGTATCAGGGCTGAACAATAAGCTAAACAATGGTTTGTTCAGCTCCTGTGAAGCATTCTGAAAACCCCTTCCTTGAACATCGAGAGGGCATTTTTCACCCCCCCAAATTGTGTCTTCGACTTCGTACTTTTTGGGGGCCCCGGTAAGATGACCTTTATAGCGACCAAAAACAGTTCCCCTTTAAACAACATCTGTTTGACAAGACCAAAAGGTAAAGCCGACCTTTTGGATTTACAAAATTTTATAACAGTACAAAGCCCAAGCGTTACCTTTTTTGGGTTTGCCAGCATACCATATCATTTAATATTAGGTTCCCCCAAAAATTTACTTACCACTTTGCTCTATCCATCATGCTGTTTGGGGAAAAGAAAAACAAAAGGATGAAATTTCCAAAAACTCACTGATGTTTTTTGTTTTCCATGATTTTGAAGACATAAAGTTACAGTTTTGCATTTAATGCTTTTGAAAAGATCCGAAAAGTCATAAATATGGCCTGTCCTGGGTATTGTATGTCTGACTTTTAAAATTTTATGTCTTAGCAGAGCTGACATCCATCCCCTTTTTAATGGTGCCCTTTAAGGGTCTGGGGAAACTCGGAAATTGATTAAACTACTAAATTCAATTTCTAGCTGGGGGGTTACCCCAGGAGCTGTGGGCAGTTTAAAATATGAAACTTTTTTTTTTGGCCATTAAACCCTCTTAAAATATTTTTATTTCAAATATTGATGTGTTGAATTTTAAAAAAGCATTTCAACCCTATAAATCCTGAGGAAAAAACCAGCTCCATGTTTATCTGGCAAAACCAAACTGCAGGGTGGACATCTTTGAAAATTAAAATTAACCCCAAATAAATTAAAATAACAAAAAGGGTGCGGAGATTCCCTTTTATCAAAAACGTTTGATTTTTCAAGGTTTGGGTTTTGGTTTTTGGCAACCATTCTTCATGGCTAGGTGAAAAGGTCTTAAAAAGAATCTCAAAACTCTGTTGTCTTGTTTTCAAAAGGGTTAAGGCAAAATTTTAATTTTTTCTAATTTGTTTGAGGGGGTAGGTGCCCATCTCGTTTTTACAAAAATATATCTGAAAGATGTGGGAAAAATGCCATTTCAAATTTCCAGAGTAGTAAAACAGGTTGAAAAAGATAAAGTATCATTTTGATATTGGATAAATACATGGCATATTAATAAAAATGCCCCCCCCCCCCCCCCCCCCCTGAAACTGAAGGATGGGGCGGGCTTTGGGGTCCCTTTTCTTTTCTTGGGAAAAAAAAAGGGGCACCTGAAGTGAAAAGGTGGCCGGGCATGCACAGCACTCTCTATTTCAATGTTAGTTCTAACTACAGCAGTTGTACTTGAAACTCCAAATGACTTGAATAAAGAGTTCAATCCATTATCAGCAGCACATTACGAGCGCTACAAAAAACTATCAAAAGGAACATAAGAATTTTTGGAAAAGCCTTGCTGATTGGCCAGTGGGCTTAAACAGTTTTGATCAAAAATGTGAACTAAGAACCTCAAAAATTTTTTCAGTATTCAAAGCAGTGAAATTTCTTTTTTCCAAAAATTCCCGAGGGTTTTTTTTTTGCTAGAAGTTTTCGCGAATTTGGATTGTGTTTTGGGTTATTTCCATACCCCGTGGGTGCACCTATGCTCACATTTTATGGATGTGCAGACCACATTTAGTTTTCCAGATTGAATAAAGTGTGCTACACATACACAGCTGGATCACCGTCCTGCACAAAGTATTTCAGAGGCCAGTTTTGAAGATAGGTGTTGGTCCAAGAGGTGGGACCCACACATATCACATTTATACATATGCTACAATCCAAAATCCCGAGTTAAAAATTTCCTTTGGACAGTGTTAACAAGAATAATTTGCCAATAAAGTGAAGACACAGTTAATGTTGACCTTTACAAGGATGTTCCCATGTTCGACATTGTTACCCGTCACTTTTGCTTTTGGTTACCCATTCCAGAAAGATGTGACCTGCACCTCTCACAATTTGATATCATATCCTGTCGACATGACATCAAAGGCTATATTGGTAACAAGACCTGACTACATACAAAATCTAATAGTTTACTTTTAACAAATGGAATCTGAAGTCCTTTAGAGCGTTGAACATATCTTTTACAGAGCAAAGTCAGTTATACAATGCATCTTTCCTTGCCCCCAATAACCCTGTATGCTTCCCTAAGTCAAGTGTGTATGTTTATTTCTAAACAAAGGAGAATAGGCCAATTCAAGAGACTCTGGCAGCACTTTATCTACTAAGGGAACAATTAATCTCAGATTCTGGTCAATGTTAAATTCGACCCAAATCTAAGGGCAAAATTTAGGAATTCTGGTGCTGATAGACAAGTTTTAAATCGCTTTAAGGTAGTATAGACTGCGCCAGAATGTATGAATCTGTTCTTCTGCAGGTCATACATACAGGGCAGTGTAGAGCCAATACCACAAGTCTGGCTCAGGCACCACCTTTACCCTGGTCTGGCTGTTCTTCTGCAGGTCATACATACAGGGCAGTGTAGAGCCAATACCACAAGTCTGGCTCAGGCACCACCTTTACCCTGGTCTGGCTGTTCTTCTGCACGTCATACATACAGGGCAGTGTAGAGCTAATACCACAAGTCTGGCTCAGGCACCACCTTTACCCTGGTCTGGCTGTTCTTCTGCAGGTCATACATACAGGGCTAGTGTAGAGCCAATACCCAAGTATGGCTCATGCACCCCCTTTACCCTGTTATGGCTATTCTTCTGTAGGTCATAAATACAGGTGCAGTGTAGAGCCAATACCACAAGTCTGGCTCAGGCACCACCTTTTACCCTGGTCTGGATGTTCTTCTGCAGGTCATACATACAGGCGCAGTGTAGAGCCAATACCACAAGTCTGGCTCAGGCACCACCTTTACCCTGGTCTGGCTGTTCTTCTACAGGTCATACATACAGGGCAGTGTAGTGCTAATACGACAAGTCTGGCTCAGGCAACACCTCCACCCTGGTCTGGCTGTTCTTCTGCAGAAATACTACAAATTCTATATGAACAGAGGATTTATACCAATATATCACTGCAAATAATAATCCCTGTTAAAACATAACTTTTACTAGATTATTTAAAATATTAATATCTAAACCCCTATATATTACCACTGCATACCTAGATGATACAGCATACTGTGCACTATCTGCCAGTGGAGTAATCGCCCCGATAAAGAGCGGCTCCGCTTTAATGACAGACAATATCACTACATGCGTGTATAAAAACCTTTAAATCCCAGCTATCCCGACGCGTTTCCCCCATACAATTCTAGGGTTCATCAGGGGATTCAAAATTTCTCTCACTGTGGAAAAAGAATACGCTATATACAACGCATATATTACAACATATGTACTTCCAAATTAGATAAGTGGACTGATACTTAGCTCAAGTGCTGCCAGGTATAATAACGATAGTTCCCGCGGCACCTCTAGTACGCTGGCACCCAAGATAAGAGGGATACAGAGCGAAATTGTCTCTGCCTCCCTTTTTATGTCTTAAATGGCCCCGCAGATGTATGATAAACAATTCCCCAGTGTTTACAAATAGATAATTACACTATATACTCGTTTCCAGGTTCCCATGAGCATATGTGCATATTTTCCTGCTCATGGTTTGTACAGCGTTCCGGATATTCAACTGCGCATGTCCGGAAGTAAAATACCTGTCACTTCCGGTTAGCATCGCCGGAAACGACACCGCGCATATGCCGAAAGCCGGCCCGGACCACGCGGCGCCTGGCGTTCAAAACAATGCACTGCGCATGTCAGAAGGGAACATAATGTCATATCCATTCAAAGCTCTTGGGATCGACGCCATACCTATAAATAAGGATGCGTTAGAGTTCAGATGTGCTCCTAACCGCATATACCGACTATCTGTCACGGTATCTGCCCTTAGCACATGTACTTATTCCTAACACCACCTCATCTGCCATAATATATGATAATAAAAGACTAATGTGGCGGGACATATATAATTGATTTTCCCAGAGCAAATGTTATATAGCAAACACATGTAAATTAACACGGGCTTAAAACAGGGCCAAAAAAGGACGTTCGGGGTACAAAAATTCATTGTCCTCAGCTGACATGGATTATCAAGCTGTAAGTAATCAATGAATATAATGAAAAATTAAGAATATGACACTGATACATGTTCATTGGTCAGACTTGAAAAGAATCCATAGTGGTCCTCTATGGAGAGTGTGAACAGAGCAAAACAATGCAGACAGGCCCAAAGATAGAGCCTATTCTATAAAACAACCAAATTGCAAAGTCTCATTTAGGCCCTTTGGTTGGACAGAGTCCATACGGTAAATCCATTGGGCCTCCTTACACAGGATTCGTCTATCCCATTCCCCTCCTCTGGGGGACGGTCTCACAACTTCCAAAATCAAAAAGCGCAGAGATTCCCATTCACCATTATGATGTTCCCACACATGTCGAGCTACTGGCGTGTCTCTTCTATTTCGTATATCCCCCAGATGTTCACCCACTCTTCTTTTGAATATTCTCCTTGTTTTTCCAATGTAATTGAGTGGGCAGGGGCATGTACACATGTAAACTACTCCTTCTGTGCTACAATTGGCAAAATCACGAATAAAAAATTGTTTTCCATTTGAGGCGCTTGTAAAAGATTTAGTTTGTTGTACATATGGACAGGCTACACATCTCTGCCCACATTTGAACATACCCATCGGTCTCCTTTCTAACCAAGTACCTTGAGGGGGTATTGGTGTATAATGACTATGGATCAGTCTATCTTTTATGGATCTGCCCCTCCGATAAGTTATCGAGGGGGTTGAGGGAAGATATCCTTCTAGATCCTGATCCAACATCAAAATACCCCAGTATTTTTTGAGGATATTGATG
The DNA here is from genome assembly GCA_025379985.1 of Phyllomedusa bahiana. Taxonomy (NCBI): domain Eukaryota; kingdom Metazoa; phylum Chordata; class Amphibia; order Anura; family Hylidae; genus Phyllomedusa; species Phyllomedusa bahiana. The sequence goes on from JAODAL010063991.1 coordinate 10,463, forward strand.
ACTTCTAGATTTCTGTCATCAAAGGTTGCAACTATACGTGCTCTATTGGTCTCTTTATCTGCCTGGGAGTTGCCCTGTAGTAGAGTTGTCCTGTTTTGTTTTTGTGCATGCCTAAAGGCTGATTCCAGGACCTTTGTTGGATATCCTCGATTAAGAAATCTCTCTCTCAACATACCTGACTGTCTCCTAAAGTCCTCGTCTCTGGAGCAGTTTCTCTTAACTCTCAGAAATTGACCTTTTGGTATTCCTCTCTTACAGGGTAATGGGTGGTAACTTTTCCAGTGTAGCAAACTGTTAGTTGCTGTGGGTTTCCTATACATATCTGTATGAATATTACCATTCAGATCTTTAATGATAAGGACATCCAGGAAAGGTAAACATCTCTCCTGCATTTCAAATGTGAAGTGCATACCGATATTATTTTTGTTGAGTTGTCCAACAAACTCCTCAAAATGACATCTTGTACCCTCCCAGAGAATGATGATGTCATCGATGTACCTCCCCCAAAATAATATCTGGGGGGGCCATTGATCATCTCCCGGTTGGGATACCAAGGTAGCCTCCCACCAGCCCAGGAACAGATTTGCATACGTGGGAGCGCAGGAGCTCCCCATTGCAGTGCCCCTGAGCTGGTGGTAGGTCTTGTTGCAGAAGACAAAGTAATTATGCCGTAGCACAAAATCAAGAAGTCTAATAACAAAAGCATTATGAGCCTGAAATTCTATGCTTCTTGTGGACAAAAAATATTCGACCGCCTGGATCCCTCTTTCGTGTGGGATATTACTATACAGGCTTTCAACATCTATAGAACCTAATAGTACCTCTTTATCAACAGCAATCCCATCCAATCTACGCAAAAGGTCAGAAGTATCTCTTATATAAGATGGTAATGTAACTACGAAATCCTGTAAGATGTTATCTATATAAATCCCTACATTTTGCGTAATTGATAAGAGAGTAATACCAAAAGGTCAATTTCTGAGAGTTAAGAGAAACTGCTCCAGAGACGAGGACTTTAGGAGACAGTCAGGTATGTTGAGAGAGAGATTTCTTAATCGAGGATATCCAACAAAGGTCCTGGAATCAGCCTTTAGGCATGCACAAAAACAAAACAGGACAACTCTACTACAGGGCAACTCCCAGGCAGATAAAGAGATCAATAGAGCACGTATAGTTGCAACCTTTGATGACAGAAATCTAGAAGTCATCAATATCCTTAAAAAATACTGGGGTATTTTGATGTTGGATCAGATCTAGAAGGATATCTTCCCTCAAACCCCCTCGATAACTTATCGGAGTGGGCAGATCCATAAAAGAAAGACTGATTCCATAGTCATTATACACCAATACCCCTCAAGGTACTTGGTTATAAAGGAGACGATGGGTATGTTCAAATGTGGGCAGAGATGTGTAGCCTGTCCATATGTACAACAAACTAAATCTTTTACAAGCGCCTCAAATGGAAAACAATTTTTTATTCGTGATTTTGCCAATTGTAGCACAGAAGGAGTAGTTTACATGTGTACATGCCCCTGCCCACTCAATTACATTGGAAAAACAAGGAGAATATTCAAAAGAAGGGTAGGTGAACATCTGGGGGATATACGAAATAGAAGAGACACGCCAGTAGCTCGACATGTGTGGGAACATCATAATGGTGAATGGGAATCTCTGCGCTTTTTGATTTTGGAAGTTGTGAGACCGTCCCCCAGAGGAGGGGAATGGGATAGACGAATCCTGTGTAAGGAGGCCCAATGGATTTACCGTATGGACTCTGTCCAACCAAAGGGCCTAAATGAGACTTTGCAATTTGGTTGTTTTATAGAATAGGCTCTATCTTTGGGCCTGTCTGCATTGTTTTGCTCTGTTCACACTCTCCATAGAGGACCACTATGGATTCTTTTCAAGTCTGACCAATGAACATGTATCAGTGTCATATTCTTAATTTTTCATTATATTCATTGATTACTTACAGCTTGATAATCCATGTCAGCTGAGGACAATGAATTTTTGTACCCCGAACGTCCTTTTTTGGCCCTGTTTTAAGCCCGTGTTAATTTACATATGTTTGCTATATAACATTGGCTCTGGGAAAATCAATTATATATGTCCCGCCACATTAGTCTTTTATTATCATATATTATGGCAGATGAGGTGGTGTTAGGAATAAGTACATGTGCTAAGGGCAGATACCGTGACAGTTAGTCGGTATATGCGGTTAGGAGCACATCTGAACTCTAACGCATCCTTATTTATAGGTATGGCGTCGATCCCAAGAGCTTTGAATGGATATGACATTATGTTCCCTTCTGACATGCGCAGTGCATTGTTTTGAACGCCAGGCGCCGCGTGGTCCGGGCCGGCTTTCAGCATATGCGCGGTGTCGTTTCCGGCGATGCTAACCGGAAGTGACAGGTATTTTACTTCCGGACATGCGCAGTTGAATATCCGGAACGCCGTACAAACCATGAGCAGGAAAATATGCACATATGCTCATGAGAACCTGGAAACGAGTATATAGTGTAATTATCTATTTGTAAACACTGGGGAATTGTTTATCATACATCTGCGGGGCCATTTAAGACATAAAAAGGGAGGCAGAGACAATTTCGCTCTGTATCCCTCTTATCTTGGGTGCCAGCGTACTAGAGGTGCCGCGGGAACTATCGTTATTATACCTGGCAGCACTTGAGCTAAGTATCAGTCCACTTATCTAATTTGGAAGTACATATGTTGTAATATATGCGTTGTATATAGCGTATTCTTTTTCCACAGTGAGAGAAATTTTGAATCCCCTGATGAACCCTAGAATTGTATGGGGGAAACGCGTCGGGATAGCTGGGATTTAAAGTTTTTTATACACGCATGTAGTGATATTGTCTGTCATTAAAGCGGAGCCGCTCTTTATCGGGGCGATTACTCCACTGGCAGATAGTGCACAGTATGCTGTATCATCTAGGTATGCAGTGGTAATATATAGGGGTTTAGATATTAATATTTTAAATAATCTAGTAAAAGTTATGTTTTAACAGGGATTATTATTTGCAGTGATATACTGTTCTTCTGCAGGTCATACATACAGGGCAGTGCAGAGCCAATACCACAAGTCTGGTTCAGGGACCACCTTTAACCTGGTATGGCTGTTCTAACTGTTCTGCACCAAAGTTTTGGTGTCAAAGATTTATAAATGTATCTACTTCTACTAATTTGATGCGACACCCCCCCTCCACAGAGTGCCCCAAAACCTTGGCGCACTAAAAAGTGTATTTGTCTCAGTACCAAGGCACGCCTGTTCATGCATCTATAGAACTGGTCTACTACAGCTTTTTGAGGCCAGAATTCTGGCGCAGCCCCGTTCATACATGTCGCCCTAAGAGTTTCATTTAGAGTTAGCCTGAATAACATTTTCATGAATGTCGCCCCTAACTTTAAGTTGGCATTAAGATGTTTACGGGATTTCATGGGTTAACTTATAATTCTGCAGCACTCCTGGTCTGGCAACATTCATTGTGTGTTATCACTTCTGGTCCGACATCACTTCTAGTTACCATACTCTATGTTACCCTATGTAGCCAGAAATAATGTTGGACTGGAAGTGAAGCCGCATCAGTAGCACCGGGGAGTAGCAAGTTGTCCTGTAACAAACTCTATTTCTAATTCCAATTTAGGTGTAGGGTTGCAGTTATAGTGATCCAAGAATTCAGTGGACCCAATGTCAAACCCAAAAAGGGCCTATGTGAGCCACACTAGTTACCACTGCTCAGGCATGTACCTGAAGACTGTCCCCATTCAGGTCTCCCACTTTTCTAGTTGTTCTTTAGCATATTGGGTGCAAGAAATGAAAGCACCAATAGTTAATAAACTGTGAGACTACAAGATAAAAATGAAAAGCCATAACATCAATAGAGCAGCAGGTATCTGTGGATAATGCTAGCTCCATTTGCTGAAGGACCTCATAGGTCCTCTATAGGGGTATACTGTATGTTGTTATACTATCTCTGTAAATAGTAATATCTCATCTATTGCAGCGATATAAATCATCAAATTGGATCAGGGTAGGACTGTAGTATGACTGACGATTTGTTCTTGGGTCCTATTATGCTATGATACTGTATAGAAAGATAATAATACACATATTAATTTATGTGTGTGGGTGTCTCGATATATGTCTGTCACGTCAAGGGAGGTACAGTGAGCCCTGAGTGGAACCCAGACCACTGTCCCTGCCTACTTGGTGCTCCTTAGGGGGCGATGCAACTGGGGGAATCCCTGGGGTGTAGGTGCTGGGGCCGTCAGGAGGGGAAAAATGTCGGGGCAGTCGGGTCAATCCAAATAAAGGAAAGCCCAAACCACAATAAAAAACCCGAGGGCTAAAGTAAAAAAGCCCAGGGGCAAAAAATGAAGGGGGCGAGGAAAATAGTCAAATGACAAGCAGAGGTAAGTAAAAAAAGCAGAGGTTGGTAAAAACAAAACAACAAAAAACGTACAAGCACAAAAACACAAGGCAGCAGGAAAATAACAGGTGCTGCCTAGCATTAGGGAGTTTAAAATGGGATTCCCGGACATAGGGGTGTAGGAATTTGTTTACTAAATTACCCTGACTGGTTTTAAAAGGTGGGGCGGAGTGCAGCAAGCAATGGGTTGCCATTCCCAAATAGACAAAAAAACTGGTTAGGCTGTGCACACCCAAAATATATTTTGAAAAAAGTAAGCTAGGTGCACAGGCAAGGAATAGCATCACCATCCAAATTCGTGGACACTAAAAAAAAAGTAAAACCAAGGTACTTGGGAAATTTTTTGGGCTATTGGGAGGTGAGTTAAAATTTTTTTTGATCAAAAACGAAAAATAAAAATCCCAGGTTTTCATATTTCCTTAGCAGTAAGAAATTTTCAAAAAATTCATATGTCCCTTTGAGTTTTACTTGTTTTAAGTGTCCCATGATATTTGTTTGGGTTGCTATTCCCTTGCCAGTGTGCACCTTGTTATTTTTTTCAAAAAAAATTTGGATGTGCCAGGCAAACCCCTTTTTTGAGTCTATTTGGGAATGGCAACCCCTATTGGCTTGCTGCACTCCCCCTATCTTTTAAACCCAGTGCAGGGTAATTCAGTAGCAATTTATCATCCCTGTGATGTTGTAGTTGAATGGACTCTTGGGTAACATGTTAGTGTTAGGGACTCCCCCGTGCTGGGATCCCCTTGACGCTATTGGGAGGTGAGCTTAAAACAATTTTTGATCAAAAATTGTACCTTAAGAACCCCAGGTTTTATTTTCCTTTGCAGTAATGTTTTCAAAAAAATTCCCTATGTACTTGATGTTTTATTATTTTTAAAGTGTCCCACGTATTTGATTGGATGTATGCTATTGCCTTGCAGTGTGCACATGCTTTGTTTTTCAAAATATATTTTGGATGTGCACAGGCAAAAACTAGTTTTGTGTTTTTGAGGAAATGGCAACCTATTGGTTTGCTGCACTCCGCTACCTCTTTTTAAACCAGTGCAGGGTAATTCGTAGAATTTCCTTCACTCCCTGGATGTTGTGTCTGAATGGACTCCTAGTGAGGTAAACATGTTGTGTTGGGGATCACTGTGGGGGTCCCCTTGACGCTTTTTTGGGGGGGGTTTGGTTTAAACTTTTTTGATCGAAAAAAAACTGTACATAGAATCCAGGTTTTCATATTTCCTTAGCAGTAATGCTTTTCAAAAAATCCTATGTACCTTGATGTTTTTTACTTAGTTTTTAGTGTGCCACTGATATTTGTATTAGAAACCTCTTTTGTAATGGGGCAAAATGCTGCTCTTAGGTCTAATGTTAACAACAGTTACAAGAATAAAATAATAGTTGTCTATAATATTAATTCAATTTAATAAAGATAAATACGCAAACAGTTGTATAAAAAACGAAATTAAATGTATGAAAAAGTTGATAATCTAAAAATTATAAGGAAAATATATGTAAAATAAATTTCAAAAAGAAAGAAATATCAAGCTATAAAAGGCGATTTTAGGGCGCCCCCACTAGCAGCGCGCGCCGGAACTTCTCTGTCTTAAAGGGCCGAGGCGCCGTAATTTGCTGATTTTGCCGGCCAGCTGGTCCTAATTATATCTGGCCACTCCTCCAGGAACCCTCTGGACGATTCTTTAGTGCCCTCTGAGCCTATTGTTAAAGCGTCTTGCCTCAGTGTGCTACCGTGTACCAGACCGTCTCGCTACCGTTCTCTGACCACGAACCTCTCCCGCAGGGGTGGGGTTCTTCTTCGTGGAAAAGAAGGACGGTACCTTGCGACCCTGCATAGATTATCTTCTCCAAGTTGGACTTGAGGGGGGCCTATATTATTCAAATCCGTACCTCTCGAGGGGGCGATGAGTGTAAAGACGGATTTTAACATAGGGACCCATGGGAATGCACAGGTACTTGGTCATGACTTTCAGGCCTTTGTAACTGCCCCAGCCGTCTTTCCAGGAAATTCAGACCACTTCGTGTAACGACATATATTCAGGGGACTCCCGTATACTTGTGTATTAGTATACCTGGACGACATCTTGGTATACTCTCCAGCCCAGAGGACTCACACGTTGTACCCACGTCCGCCACGGTTCTTGGAGGCGCCTCCTGCTAACCGCCACTTATACGGCTATGTTGGGAATGTGCATCTTCACATCAATCCAGCATGACGTTTATGGGATATTTATCTCTTGACCAAGGTTTGCAGATGGACCGGAAAAGCTGTCTGCTGTCTGCAAGGGCCTTGCCCTGTGAGTCTCGGGCTCCTATACACGCTTCCGTGGATTTTGTAACTATTACCGGCAGTTTCAATACCGCACTTCTCCACATGGGTGGGCTCCATCTTGGCTCTCACGAAAAAAGAAAAGTCTAACCCGCGAAGGCTTGGCCATCCACGAGAGGACCGAGGAGGGGAAGCATTCTCGAGTGTGATAGCTCCTCTGCCTTTTGCCTCCTGCTTCGATCTGCACGGCCGGGACCATGCAAAAGCCCTTTTGCACTTGAGGTGGACCCTCATCTGTCGGGGGCGTGCGGTCCTCACGCAAAAAAGGGAGACGGGGAGAACGGCACCTCGGTTTTTTTTTTTCCCCAAAACTTTCTCGTCGGGGGAAAGGAAAATTTTTACGAGCGGAGACCGGGAAATTTTTGGCCATCAAGCTTGCTCTGGGGGGAATGGGTTATCTACTGAAGGGCCCCGGCATCCCCACTGTAAAACCGGACCACAAAACCTCCAGTACCCTCCAGACGGGCCCGCGACTTTAAAACCCGCCAGGCTAGGTGGTCACTCTTTTCTTCAGATTTGATTTTTCCAAAACCACTTTGCCCCGGGGGAAAAGAAGTGAAGGCGGGTGCATTTTTCCGCGTTTCCCCACTTTGGTTTGGGAAAAGATCCCCGGGGCACATAATACCCCGGAGCATTTGTCCCCCAGCCCCCGTCGCCTCCCGGGTGGGCCCCGACGGGAAGACAAACAAAGCCCCCCCACTCCCCCAGGGGATTTTGGGTGGGGGCTGGGATTGGGGGTGGGAACGTAAAAATCCCTTTTTATTTATGGGGGCCGGGTCTACCGGGGGGATTTTGAAAGGTTGGTTTTTTCGTAGGGCCTGTTATCTGGCCCTAAAAAAACGCCCGTCACAGACCAGGGGGGCTTTGCATCCCCTGCCCATCCCTACAGCCCCTGGTCGCATGTGGCATGGATTTTTTAACGATCTTTTCCCCCGTCCTTGGTAACCCCCGGATCCTGGTATTACGGTCGGGTTTTTCTAAAAAAGGGGACATTTTTGTCCCCCCTGACAGGTCTACCCCCATCTCCAGCCTGGCCAACCTGTTTTTTTTCCACTTTTTTCCCCCCTACACGGGGTTCCCCTACAAATTGTCTCCGACTGCGGAAGCATTTGTTCCAAATTCGGGGGCCCTCTGTTCCCTGTTCAGGTGAAGTCGATTTTTCCCCGGCTTATCACCCCCCCGATAATGGCCAGTGGAAAAAGGGGCAACCAGGGCCTGGGGACCTATTTCGCCATTTTTGTCTCGGCACGTAAACAAATGTCGGACTTACCCCCCCGGGGCGGAATTTGACTATAATTCCATAGAAATTTTGATCAGCGGGGCCCCCCCTCTCCTTTCTATTTGTGTACGGCTTGCACCCCCCCCCCCCCTCCCACTAGCTTCTCAGTCGGAAGTCCCTGCAGTGGATTGCTGGTCCGCGACATGAAGGGTATTTGGGCCCTGTCCCGCCAGTTTTGCTCCGTGCTTCGGGACGCATGAAGCTCAGGCCAAAAAGAGAAGGAGCCCCCCACCATTTTTTTTCCCCGGCGTAAAAGTATGGTTATCAGCCAAAATGTAGGGTTAAAATTTCCCAAGGGGTATAAATTGGGGGGGCCCCGCTACTTGGGGCCATTCGGGGGGTGCTTAGACCCCTTTAAAACCCTGGGCCCACAAGTCCCCCCCTCCCCCTTCCCCCGAGCACCCCCAAATCCTTTTAGTGTCG
>JAODAL010063992.1:0-18950 GCA_025379985.1 Phyllomedusa bahiana
AAGGGGTGTGATAAATGGTTTGTTGGGGGGAAAGGGGAGCTCGAGGCATGGCCAAGTGTGATGTCATGTATGTGGGCAGGGCCCACTGCAGTGCCATGCCCAGGGGCCCGTAATTCTGTTAAGACTGCTTTGAGTACAAGGAGGCATGGAGTGGACTGAATTTTCCATTTGGGGGGGCACTTTATGCCTTGTTTAACTAGGGCACCAGAATAACTTCTCCCGACTCCCATGTGCGATCGGCTACATCGATTAGTGTTTGCCTGTCACCGTTGTCCTCCTCATCGGTGTCGCTGTACAAAGCCTGACCGCTCGCAACATAACCCCCCATTGCAACTCTCCTCCATCACTATTTGCCCCTTCTGCAAGAAGCAGCGGATGTCTTCCACACCTCTTTGCTGCCCACTGTCCTCAATAGTTGGTCTCACTGTTAGTGGCGCAAGGCCACAGCACATAGTAGTTTACTGGCTGGGGGAAAGCAAACAGGACAGAGGGGGGTTTTGAAGACAGGTGGGGCCCCCTCACCTGCTCCTGGGCCATTCCAACTAGAGGTTGTGTGTGACAAACCCACCGACTCTTGGCTGGGGTTGAAAGTGTATGACCTAGTGTGTGGTCAACACATGGCCGGTAGATGACACCGGATGCTGTGGCCTTGCAGGGTGACTCCTGCTATGACGTCCCATTGATGTGCTGCGATCTGTGGCGGCTCCGGTAACCTACTGCTGTGTTCTTTGACGCTATGGTAGGATCGTAGCCCTCAGCTTGTTTTTTTCCAGCCGGCACTGTCATGACTTTATCAGGATACATTCCCGCTTCAGTTTTTTGGTCAGTTTTGCCCTTTTAAGTGCCCAGGGAATTTTATGTGAAACGATTCTAAGAGCGGGCGGCGTCATATGCGTGTCATACTAAAACAACATTGTATGAAGACCAAACCAAGCTCCCTCTGCATATTTAAGCATGGCACAACGTTCTATACCAACCTGCAGGCTCTGTGCAGCCTGGAAATAGCTGTTTTTTAACGCAATTCGTCCCGAAGTATTTCGGACCGAAACAAATTTTGTCGGAGAAGTCGGCGAATCGAATTTTTGAGAAATTCGCCCATCTCATGTGAGAGCGGCAAAAATAAATTTTAAATGTAATGCAGTTAAAATGAGAAATCTGAACAACATCAGTGGGTTTTTTAATGTAAAATTAGTTTTAGATTCCATTAATTTTAAATACCTTTTATAGAAGATATTGTTATATTATCGGGATGTTATATATTTTTATTTTATATGATATATTTTTAAATTAATTTTAAATAATTTAATTTTTAAAATTAGTTTGGGAATTTTTCATAAATTACATTTCATTTATGTACTGGTGTAAGTTGAGAAATAATAGATATTTTTTTCCTAACAGCAAATCCAGTTCCTCTTCGACTTCTTAGGCTCAGGCAGACCACACTAAAATAGGTCTGCCTGATCAAGTAGTAATGCGCCTAGTTTTGCCGACCCACATTCATATATGTGTCTAATTTAACGAGTGTGGTGCGAAGCCCCCAGAATACTCCATTAAAAAGTGTCGAGTCTTATGAATAGAGATGAGCGAACAGTAAAATGTTCTAGTTCGATTAGAACCTCGACCTCTAGTGTGTTCGGTTCGAGGTTCTATTCAAACTCGAATTCCATTAAAGTCCATGGGAGAAGATGTTCTGGATTTTATACCTTTACAGGGGAGGAGAATCCATAATTACCATCTATAACAGTAAACTGGATATGTGGAACAACTAAGTGAAGAGAATTTGGCTCTAAAAGTGACAGAAAAAAATTGAGAGGCTAAAATACTTCATTCCTTCCAATTTGCTAACTGTAAAGATGAGGACAGCTTGCAAGCAGGGGTGTAGCTATAGAAGGTGCAGTGGTAGCAGCTGCTATGGGGGTCTGCATCCTGAGGGGGCCCAAAAGCCCCTTTGACACACAGGAGATTTGGAGACGGTTTTGTTATTTCAATTATGAACCCTCAAAACTGCTAAACTGAACTTTTGGGCATGGTATGACTGAGCAAATCCAAGCACTCTATGTAATATATATCCATGTATATGAGAGTTAAGCGTTATGTGAGCCTGCAAATGTCGTGACTCACAGAAAAAGAAAAAATTCCTAGTATAAAATATAAAAAATTTTATTACCCATTAAAAACTCTATTAATACCCATGGTAAAAATCACCCTACTCATTAGAAATCAAAGCAATCAAATCAGGGTATAAAATATACACCACGGGTAGTTTCAAATATCAATCTTCACAGATGCAAAGTATCAAACATCACATAATCCACCATACAAATGAATGTGTCCAAATTACTCACAGTTATCATGTCATCAATTAAGAAGGTGTTTCAAAGCAACTGTATGAATGAGTAAAAAAACTATTAACAAACCCCCCAAATTGTGTTCACCACACTCACCTATTGTAAGGATTAGGTAGTGGTTGTCGTCTCCTGGTACGGAACAGCTCAGCGGCACAGAAGTCAAAACGACAAGGAAAGTTTATTTAAAACTGCCTAGCAGACAGTTTTATGTTTAGCATGTGGTACATAAAAAAAAACCAAACAAAACTAATCCTAAGCCTGTCCGGCTTAAAACTAAACTTAGGAATAGCCTCCCAGCACAGTGCTGGCCTAATACCATCCACTGAACACAGACAATATTACTGTACCACAAGTAGGGCTCCCAAGGTCTGTAGCAGTTAAACTGTCCCAGGGTGAGAGAGTGTGTGTCTGCAGCTCTGGCCTTATATGAGGCAGACACACCTAACTTAACCAGGCAGCCGAAGACCCGGGCTGCCCAGGTGGAGTGCGGCCCATCCTCGCTATCCCCACTCCAGCAAACAGCCCTTGCAAAATGGTTTTACTAATCCGCATGTACATAGAGATCTGTTTATGATCTCATGACGACTTCCACAATCTGGTTGTCTATACCTGGACAATAAGAATCTTGACTATTACCTTCCCTCTAGACTCAGTCCAGACATACTCTGTCACACTATCCAAAGATAGAGCACCCGCCCTTAAGAAAGGCGAGCAACCCCCTTTCCGACAACTTACCCTAATTGAATTAAGACTTGTATCACAAAAAGTGATTGATACTTCCAAAAATTATACCGTACTTTATAATCAAAAACTGTCTAGAAACTGATGACAACAGCAAGTTAAAAGGAAGGTTCAAAATTTTTCTAATAAAGGGGTTAGTGACTAATAAAGGTCAGGACTAGGAAATAAGAGCTATTTACCTCTAATCCTTAAATTGGGGTACTCTCATTTCTGAAAACTGTAAACTAGGACTTTATTACGATTTCATCTTTCTTACCACCTTCACCTATCCAAATGATGTTGGTTGTGAAAGATTTTATGGCAAAAACGTGCACAAAGTCGGATTCCCGTCAGTCCAATCACGTCCGACATCCCTTGACACTGTTGCTTGCAGCCAATTTTATGAGGAGCGCGTGTTGCGCCACATTCGTAAATAAATTACATTTAATGAAATGTGCTCCAACTGAAAATGGTGGAGACCAAATTTTATCTCAGAACAAGTCTTATTGCCAGTTGCAAAAAAAATGTCATAATTTTTTCCCTACTCACACCGCTTAAGTGATATAAACTAACATGATAATGAGAAAGCTATATAAAATGATAAAAGCAAATATGTTTAAGATTTAACTTAGAAACAATGAAAAATATAAAAATATTAACAAATATTTTATAATTCCCATACTTAATGTTTTCAATGAGTAAGTTGGCAAAGAAAGTAACTTTTACATTAATAAAAGAAAACCACACTTATGTATTTTTTACCACAAATCAGCTCAGTTTTCAAATGCTGCTTTCTATCCATGGGATATCTGTAGGTAAATGGTGGTTTTATGGAAAGAAACCACACCCATATAAAAAGTGTGGCAAAACTATAGCAATGTTGTGGTCGCAGCCCCGAGTCCACCTAGGACTTTGCTGGTCCTTTTTACTGGGAAATAACATCTTGCATAATGATATTTGAAGAAACTTCTAAAAGTGTAAGAAGCCGGAAGACCATGAGTCAGCACATTGTGGACCTGTTATTATAAATGAAATTTAAAATGTATTTTTTAGATTTTGCGTGGTATTAATTTTCTGGACAATAAACATATTACTTTCAGCATAATAAACAAAAGTTTTTGGCAAAATTTTTCTGGGATTGCCTTGGGGACGGCATTTACCACAAGTCAACGCCCAATTCAATATTCCGCTGCATTTCTAGGGAGCATTTTAAAAATTATTACAAATAAAAGGAGGATATGTTTTTCGGGTCTTACATAATGAATAGCCATGTTTTTATAAAAGAGTTTAGTGGGGGTCAGGGTTAAACTGTACTTTTCCTTCCAGTAAAAATGAATCTGACATGTGACGCGCGGTGTTAAAAATAAATGATCACTTGTCCCCATTGATGTCAAACTTTACTTTTGTTTTTTGGTTTTTATAAGAAAATGCATTTATTTTGGTAGTTCAGACCTAAAACACAATTATCCTTTTTTTTTATAAATAGTGGATTTTAAAAGAATACCAAAATGGCAGCTGAATTTTTTGAGTTGGGGTGTTTATCTGGTGACTGCCGTATCCATGGCCATCCAGTAAATTTTGAAAAACATGTTGTTATGGCTGAAAGAATAGTTTTAAAACACACAACCTAATAGCACATACAATTAAAATATACATTTTAATTTCATTCAAAATAGTGTTTTCAAATGGTTTGACGCACTTGGCTTCCACTGATTTTCTGGTGAAAATACAAAAAAGGTTGGCTTTCTTTTTTGGTTCAGAACTGGCCACTCCATGTTACCTTTTGCTAATTAATAACTAGGTGTGACTTGTTTTTATGCAAACATAAATCAGCATAAAAATACATCCTCCCCCCCCAGACAGCAGTTACTGAAAATAAAGGTATCATTCAAGAGACAAACAAAAGAAATTAGCAACTGTAAACAGCTGTCGCACCACTTTCTACAAGAAATGTTCATGTTATATTGTCCATAGCGTTGTATTCCCAGACTTCATGCACTCCATCTTCTATTATCTGCAACCTTTTGAAACAAATTCACTCAAGCCCCTGATGATTTTATGTATGAGGTACTTGCAACATCAATGGCTCAGCCAATCAGGAGCTCATGGACTCTTGTGCTGAATATTCCCCCACATATAAAGCATCCCCTCTTTACAGGAAAGTGACTCTCTTCTGCTTCCCAGAGACTTTTGCCTTTCCTTAGACTTGGTTCTGTGAACATTCTATCTACTACTAGAGCCTTTAACTTCTCAGGACACAATGGCATCCAACAACCAAGATGTGCAGCTAATTCCTGGAAGGGCTTGTCTCCTTTGTTTCCCTGGGTCTCCCATCAGATTAGAGAACTTCCACATCATGAAGGATCCTTGGTAGTGGTGGGCAATGGTTCTGGTGGCTGATGGGTAACAAGACAAGAGAACAGGTCCGATGTGGTCAAAACCTCCATCGTTATGGCATGCAATAGTTTGAACATCCTAACAGGGTAGTAAGCTTTCCATTGTTTCAAAAGTAAGGGGAGTATTTATGAATATAGTATGGTTTATCTGCCCAGTAAACGAGTGTACAATAATTGGAATATAGCTAATTGGTAAAAATGAAGCCAACTTGATCAAACTGGTGTGCATGAGTCGCATAATCAAGTCCCTTGTTTCATAATGAAATGGAAACCATGTGAGACAACAGTTTACAAGAGGCCATATGGGTTCCTCCGAAAATTGTTACTAGTTAAAAACTGATCAATGAGATGTATCTAGGGGATGCCCCGATAAGGATAAACGGTACAACTAACTATGTTCAGTCTCATCATACACAGTTTGAAAAAAGGCATTAAAAGCTCCTGTCCAGGAAGAAAACCACTGCAATTTCAAGTTGCTCACTGGATTTTCAGCCTGTCCTTTGCTTCCTCTCATCCATCCACATATCCTTGGAATTTATGGCACTGCCCCTTTAAAACTTGGGAGTACTTTGCCTCACCCAGGAGTCTAGTCGTCACATGGGGATCTCTTCCTCTCTCATGTCCCCTCATGTAGGTGAAGTCCCTGGATTACCTTGAGAACTACGTTTTCCCCATATCCTTATTATCTACAGTAATAATTTTTTTTCAGTGTAACTGACCTCTTTATTCTCTATTTCCAGGATGGACTCCCAGGAAACACTGTAAAATGATGTGCAGATACAGGTCTCCAGTGCCTGGAATTCATGGAGGGGGGCATGCTAAGATGGGCTGTTGCGCATCTTATATCAAAACAGAACAATATTATAGTGGTATTTGACAAGAAAGTCCACCTATCAAAATTACGAGAATATTGGTCTTTATATTTATCCCTGTCACAGGAACAATAATTTAACAGAAGGGTCAGGCACTAACCACCTACATGGCTCCAGAGATGAACCAAGATAGAATGTCAATGAAGCCCTTACTCGTCGACTCCACCCTGGATGTTTGGTCCTTTGCAATTGTTCTCTGTTGTTTGCTGACAGGCAAATTTCCATGGCAGTTGGCAGTTGTCACAGATGAGCAGTATAGGTGGTTTGTTGAATGGCAGGTAAGTTGCCAGACGATTGAGCCACTGTCACCATGGAGCAGACTTCCACCTGGAGTTCTACCGTTGTTTGATGGTCTTTTAGCCACAGACTGTAAGAAGAGGAGAAAATGCACTAACATCTTGAGATTCCTGCATGTCGGTTGGAAAAGATAAACTTCAGAGTCAAGTCAAGGAACCTTTAACGATACAGATGCTACAGAAGTCACTTCACTCCTAGGTAACAATTCCTGCAGACAGACAGGCAGGCAGGCTTTTGAAAGGATAGTGTATATTGTGCATCCCAGACTTTGCTTTGAACCTGCATTGAAATGGTTTTTTTTTTTTACTATTTTTGGCCAGTTTTTGGTGAAATAGTATCCGCCCCCCATAACTTGTATTTGTGCCCCAGCCCATTTTTTTTTCAAAGACCCACCTTGTACTTACATTCAATACAGAACTTTTCTAGTCACTGCAGGTGTAATGTCATAAGTCAAAAACACCTTTTTATAATCCGTACAACACACTTTAATTAGTTTTCTTTTCAGTTTTGTGCAGCCCATTTTGTTCAAAGACCCTACTTGTACATTACATTAGGATACAGAACTTTCTAGTCACTGCAGGTGTCTATGTCATATGTGCAAAAACACCTTTATTATCCGTAACAATTTAAATAATTAGCGATTTTTCAGTTTGTGCAGCCCAGTTTTGTTCAAAGACCCATCTTGTACTTCTATTACGATACAGAAATTTGCTAGTAATTGCTATTGTATTTCATAGATGCAAAACCCACCTTTTATTATCCGTACACAATTAAATTAGTTTTTTTTTCATTTTGGCACGGCCCAGTTTTGTTCAATGGCCCATCGTGTACGTATATTACGATATCAGAAATTGGCTAGTAATTGTGTTGTATTTTCATATGTGCCAAAACCCACTTTTTATCATCGAACACAATTAATTAGTTTTTTTTTTCACTTTGGTGGCGCAGCCCAGTTTTGTTCAAAGTCCCAACGTGTTCTTTTATTACCATTCATAAATTTGCTAGTAATTAGCTGTTGTATTTCCATAGGTGCAAAACCCAGCTTTTATGATCCATGACACAATTTAATAGGGTTTTTTCACTTTGGCGCAGCCCAGTTTTGTTCAAGACCCATCCTTGTACTTATATTAGGATACAGAAATTTTCCTAGTAATTGCAGTGTATTTCATTGGTGCAAAAACCTCCTTTTCTATCCGTATAACATTTAAATAGCTATTAATAGCACTTTGGTTTCGCCCCAGTTTTTTTCAAAATAGCCACCTGTCTTAATTTGGATATAGAAATTTCGTAATTACTGTTGGTGTACTTCATTGGTGCAAAAAACCACCGTTTGTTATCCGTATGAACTTTTTAAATAGCTGTATTGCACGTGTGCGGCCCCAAGTTTTTTTCATAGCACTATCTGGTCTGCAAAATTCTGACTAGAAACATTTACTAGCAACTGTTCTCGGTTTGTCATTGCTGCAAAAAACGCAATTCTCATGCCCTGAACTTCTGAATAGTTTTATGCGCTTGTTGAATCTCATTTGGGTGCATATAGCGCACTGAGTATCGATATTTTTTTGAAAACTATCAATTCCTAGTCCTACTGGGCAGTATTGTAAATCCATGGGACTGAAGAGGACACTGTTGAGTTTTTGTCCTTATGGTTCTTCTCACAGGTATTCGCTAGAAACATTCAGTTCTAATACTAGTTGGCTGTAGGAAATTAGAGGGAATTAAAAGAATAGCTGTGATTTGCCGTGTTTTATAAGAGACTTGTTCAAAAACTCTTCATACCTTCTTAAATTTTTATCTTTCTGAAATTGGAGCGAAATGCAGGTGTAAGGCGAGCAAAGAAGGGTGTAGGAGGTAGAGGATACGAGAGGCGAGGTGCTCCTTCAGTGCTGGCGACACACGCAAGCCAGCTGGATCTCAGGTTGCAGGACCGTCAGGCCTGTCATCACTGGTTCAGGGCCTGTGAATCTCAGTAACGAACAAGCACATCGCAATCTGGTTCTCAGTGGTTAATGCAACCTGCATCAGCAGTCATGCTCCTCGTCCTCACCCAGTCACGTCCACAAATGTCGTCATAAGCATATCGTCAGCATCCATTCCAACATGAAGCGACTAGGCGAGCCCAAATGTCCAACTCGTGTACCCAGCACTGTGGATAATCCATTTTCTGAAGACCTCTTTGATGACAAAATGCGGTTGGGTCAGAAGGCATGTTCAAAGAATCAAGAGGCCAAAGAGGATGATTTTGTCTAGCTCTGACGCCCAGTAACGATGCCATCAGAGGATGAGAAGAACCCGGTCATCGGCAAAAAATCCCGGGCGGGGTAGGCAACGCCTTGCAGTGCTCTTGCTTGTAGCCCGCAGCTCCTGGATGCAGAACATGTCAGGACAACCGAAGTCACCTGATGGGTGAGATAGACAGCATTGCGGATCCAACGTGGTCTTTTAAGCGAATTTGCTTTGCGAGCGCTTTCATCACAGGACGAAGAGAAGACGATGGGGTAGTGTCAGGTACGGGTTCCCGTCTAATAAGGGAGAGGGCGGTTGCAGAAGTTCTGCGGAGATTGATTCCCGTCACCCACGATCAGCGGAGAACAACCGCTCCTGCCTCGCTTTTTGCCGTACGAAAGGTCCCAGGACCATCTCAAGCCTGGGCCTTTTTACGAGCAATGCCTCTGATTCACACCAGATATGTCATATGCCCGCCTTTGCCGAAAACGCATCATAGAGCAAGAATCTTAGTTGTTTAACCACCAAGTTGTCCTGCATCTGTGGTCCAGAAAAGTCCATCTTACCACCGTACACAATGACTAGTAAGCATGGGCCAAGGCCGCTATAATCTCTGTGACGGCCACTGGAATGAGCTAGGGGGCATGTCTCCTGGTGGTGCCGGTGTCTCTCAGGCTCGGCAGATCATCCACGCTCTTCAAAACCGCAGGATGTGCAGGGTTCTTTCCCCCGAAGTCCTTTGGTGGAATCGCGTGCCCCAAGAAACCAGGCCATGTTTGAAATTAATCTGTCTTTGGAGACCATCCACACACAGGTCAGAGCTGTGGCACATATCTCCAAAAAATTGGGAATCTCGCAAGAGAACAGATGACTTTTTTGATCACATATTACTATTTTGGCATAGGAAATTCTGACAACCACGTCCACTTTATAGGTACGAACCCATGCTATGTAACGGTTGGACCCCCTTTTGCCATTCAGAACTGCCCAATTCTTGCGTGGCATAGATTCCACAAGGGTGTTTGCAACGATGCTCAATTTGGTACCAAAGGGGGCTCAACGAGTGCCAAGAAAATATCCCACACATGGGACAAACCACCACCACCAGCCTGAACCGTTTGATACAAGGCAGGATGGATTCCATGCTTCATTGTTGTTTGATCGCCAAATTCTGACCTAACCATCGTAATTGTCGCAGCAGAAATCGAGACTCATCAGACCAGCAAATGTTTTTCCAACTTCTAAACTGTCCAATTACGATGAGCTTGGGCAAATTGGAGCCTCAGTTTCCGTGTTCTAGCTGAAAGGAGTGGCACCGCGTGTGGTTTTCCTGCTGCTGTCCCATCTCCTTCAAAGTTCTCCGTACTGTACGTTATCAGAGATGCTCTTCTGCCAACCTTGGTTGTCAAACGGGTGGCTATTTGAGTCACTGTTAGCCTTTCTATCAGCTCGAACCAGTCTGCCCATTCTCCTTTGACCTCAGCATCAACAAGGCATTTTTCCGCCCACGAGGACTGCCGCTCACTGGAATTGTTTTTTTTCTTTTTCGGACCTTCTCTGTAAACCCTAGAGATGGTTGTGCGTGAAAATCCCAGGAGATCAGCAGTTTCCATGAAATACTCAGACTTGCAGCCTTCTGGCACCAACAACCTGCACGAACGTTCAAAGGCACCTCAAATCACCTTTCTTCCCCATACTATGCTCCGGTTGAACTGCAGGAGATTGTCTTGACCATGTCTACATGTCTTAATGCACTGAGTTGCCGCCATGGAGTTGCAGATTAGAAATTAAAGTGGTTAACGAGCATTAGACAGGTTGTACCTAATAAAGTGCCGGTGATCTGTTAAACACTAAAACGTAACAATTATTATATCCTACCGTCTTAAAAAACCTCTAACACACTATTTAAAAACTGATCTCTAACCTCATCATTTAACCCTTTTTGCTCTGAAAGAGGGAAAATAACTCCTTTCCAATTTCACGTCTGGTGGGAACCCAGACCCCCCACCTACTAACAGGTGTGATGCCTTATATCTATAGCCAAAGTACTAGCTTCAGTAAGGGATCCCAAGCCAACTACTTGGGCAGATCGACCCTGAATCTCATAGACATACAGAACAAATAAGGCCCCCGTTGTGACACCGTCTGCAGCAGGTGACACTTTTTAGACAGAGGTGAGAGATCACAATTTAAAAACGTCATATCTGAACCTTCGCCGACATGTTTCGCCAGCTAACCTAGGCTTAACAAGCTTTTTAGAGGTCCAATCCTCTAAGCCTTAATAAAGCCAGGTTAGCTGGCGAACATCGGCGATGTACAGATATGACGTTTTATAAATTGTGATCTCTCACCTGTCTACAAGAGTCACCATGCTGCAGACGGTGTCGGTGGTCACAAGGGGGCCTTATTTGTTCTGTTCTAAGAGATAGGGACGACGCCCAAGTAGTTGGCTTGGGACCCTACAGAAGCAGAACTTTTTCATAGAAATAAGGCACCCTGTTAGTAGGTGGGTTCCACCAGACTTGATAATAGAAAGGGAGTTTATTCCCTCTTTTCAGAAAGCAAAAAGGGTTAAACGATGCGGTTAAGAGATTCAGGTTATTAAATAGTGTGTATAGAGGTTAAGAGTTTAGATATAAATAAAAGTTACGTTATTTAGTGTTTAACAGATAGAGAACTGATAGAGTTTAAGTTTGCCTATGGCAAAATAGTAAATATAGAGCTATGGACAGCTCTCCTCCACGAGACCGAGTGCTGGCTGGGTGACAAGAACCTTGTGCCAGGCAAGGTGGTGTGCGATAACGGTCTAAATCTGCTGGCCACCCTTAAAGATTGTGTAGTGCTGGAGCACACCTTGCCTGGCACATGTCATGAACCTCGTCGTCCAGAAATTTCTAAAGCGCTACCCGGGTCTGGCTGCCTCCTTGAGGAAGGCTCGAGGTCTGAGTTCGCACTTCTCGCCGTTCGCGAACCCTGCGTCGTCCCGACCTAGGCTACATTGCAGGCGTCCAGCTCGGCCTCCCCGTCCAACTGTCTCATTGTTTTACGTGGCAATATCTGGAATGTCCACCCTCCACATGCTCCAGCGGGATTGTGGCAGCAGCGCAAGTGGCCATTACGCAGTACGAAGTGACACATGGCCTGACAAGCAGCGGCGACCTCGGGGTGTTGACCACCGAGAGTGAGGCAGTGAAAGAGCTCTGCACCATCCTTTTCCAGTTTTGAAAATCCACCAAAATGGTCAGTGCAGACAAGCCCTTTCACGCATGAGCATTGTGGGTGATCTATTCTGGGAAAAAAAAAAAACGATCGTTGGACACTCTGAAACATCAGGTCCCACCAGCGACGGAGGAGGAGACGAACACGGAGCCTTCTCTCTCAATCCACAAGCCCCGACAGTTTTCACAAGAGATTATCGATCTTTCCCCATAGGACAGTTGGTTCAGGTCTAAGGGGTTAGAGCAAGTTGATGCCTCAGCTCTCAGGGTGTATCATCTGAGGCAAGTCCAGGGCTGTGTTGAAGCTGTGCCGGAGGAAGCTGAGGAGATGAGGTAATTCCTGGACACCGACGTTATCTGGACGTGCCTGCCGTGGAAGAGGGTGGCACGAATTTTGAAGGCGGAGGAGGAAGATGAGGAAGATCAGTTTTCTAGTGCCCCTCGACACCCAGAGGCTTGGAAATCAAGGTCCATCTCTCACATGATGCTTGGATGCGTCCATTTCCTCCAACATGATCCTCGCATAAAGGCCATCAAAATGAACCAGTTACTGGGTGCCACTCCTTCCTGGAATCCCGGGTACAAAACAAAACTCAGCACTTTCTTCCTCCACCCAAAAAGAGAGTAAATGCAGAGAATTGGAGACCGTGCTGATTGATCAACCTGGTTACATCCGTTGCGTTGCTTCACTGTTCTTCATATGTCACAGTGGAACGACGTCAGCAACGGATAGCAGTAGAAGTGCATAGTAGCCGTAGCGGCAGGCAGGTATTGTGACCTAGTGATGAGCGATTATACTTGACTTCGTCTCTGGATCGATAGTCCGCTATCGTCAATATCAAGATGATTTCCGATATCCGATAATTAGATTATCGGCCGATGACCATTAAAGTCTATGGGGAGGAACAAAACCTTCAATCTTACAACACTCCAACAGGGCTGGAGAAGCTGGAATTAACATCCCACAACATTAAAATGAATTGTATACGTTGTGCAATACTTAGGCAATCAACACATTTATGTTATACAAAGTCAGAGGAAAAAAGTCACAGACCATTCACTATCCTGTCTTGTACCACACGGCATGACCCTTAAAAAACCTTGCATGACCCACAAGTAAAAAGTGCCAGAAGCAGTATACTTGAACTCACCACCATATTAGTTGAACTGCACATTGACTATCCCTGTCCTGGACCACAGCATGACCCTAAATCTAACATGACCCACAGATTAAAATGCGACGGAAAAAGAGTCTTTTACAACCACCAATTTTAGGTTGAACTGGACATTAGCCTATATCTGACGCTGGGACCGCTGTATGATCCATTAAACCTGTCTGACCCCCAAGATTTAAAATGTGCTGGAAAGAGGAGTCCTTTCCAACCACCATTTTAGTTGAACTGGACATGTACTAATAAACCTGTCTCTGGCCACAGCATGAGCCCTAAACCTGCATGACCATCAGATTTAAAAAGTGCCGGAAAAAGGAGTCTTTCAACCTCCATTTTATTTGAACTGGACATTGACTATATCTGTCCTGTACCGCAGAATGACCATTAAACCTGTCTGACCCACAGATTAAAAAGTGCCGAAAAAAGGAGTCTGTGAACCACAATTTTAGTTGAACTGGACATTGACTATACCGGTCCTGGGTAATCTATATCTGTGCAAGTCTTGCTGTACCTCCCTTGTACAATTCAGGGGAATATTTGTATCAGTTATTTTGTACATGCCAGTTTTTTAGTAGTTTAATTCTAGAAAACACATTTTTAAAATAGGATGGAATCCCACCACATCTTTGTTTCTCATTTTTTTAAATTGTATTAACTGGGTTGTCTCACTACAGGAATTGATAGCTATGTTAAAGATCTTGCAAAAACAAGTCATTTTGGAATATGTGTCCATTAACAGTGTCCTGCCTATTCCTGTTTCTGACAGCACCATCACCCTTAGCCACCTTGACAATTGTGGAAGAATAAATGTCTGTTAGAAACCACATTCTTTACAATAGGACCTGTAGTATTGCAGCATTTCACAGCAACCATGCCCCCAAAATTCAAAACATGACTCAGAGCCACTCTTGACAATTGTAAGAACAAATGTCTGTTAGAAACCCATTTTTACAATAGGACCTGTATATAGCTGCATTTCAAAGCACATGACCCAAAAAATTATAAAAATGACTTCTCAGCCACTGCTAAAAATTGTGAGGGAGAAATGCCACTTAGAAGCCACATTTCTGTTCCAAAGGACCATGATAAAAAGTTGTATCTCACAGCAACATGACCCCAAAAAATTATAAATATGACTTTTTTTTATTATTATTTATTTTATAGCACCATTGATTCCAGGGCGCTGTACATTCAGGGGGTTACACACATAACATAAGTCAAACATTTACAATAGTGACAATCTGTGACTAACAACAGGTACAGAGGGAGAGAGCGTCATGCCCGCGAAGGCTTACAATCTACAAGGAAGGGGGATAGAGACAGTAGGTGAGGGGGAGACCCTGTTTGTGGGTGTAGTGACAGCGGGGTTATTCTAGGGCGTAGGCTATCCTGAAGAAGTGGGTTTCAGGTTGCTTTTGAAGCTGGTGAAAGTTGGGGAGAGTCTGATGTGTGGGGGCAGTGAGTTCCAGAGTATGGGGGAGGCACGGAGAAATGGGGGAAGGGTTGTGTGGGGAGTGACAAGAGGAAAAGAAAAGGTCCTGTGAGGAGCGAGGTTGCGTGGGGGGAGTTTTGGAGGTTGACCAGGATGTATGGGGGGGAGAGGTTATGATTTCAGCCAGTTGAAAATTTGTGGGGGAGAAATCCATTAAAAATCCACATTTCTTTTCCCAAAGGGCCCAGATTATAGCGTACCCTTAAGCAAAAAGCCCCCAAAAACCTTTTTAAAATGCAAAAAACAAAATAAAGTGAGTAAAGGGAAAAAACTTTTTGTCATAAAACCTGGTGTATTTCACAGTCCTCACCGCAAAACCAGCAAAAAAAATTTTTGGGAACTGAGAAAAAAAATTGCAGTAAGAAATGACTTTTTTAAAAAAAAGTTTAAGAGGCCCCTTTTATTTTGGAAGAGGAATTTAAGTAGACCGGCTCTAATCGGTGACCTCGAATTGGGGCCAGAATCCGCCGATTATTTGATAAAATCAAAAATCCAATTTTGTGGAAAGCCGGGTGTGTTTTTTCGTAATGACTCTCCCTCCTTTTGGGTACCCGAAGTCGATTGGGGGCCGGAAACCCAAAAAAAATTGGGTTGAACCAGATAGTGTGCACCAAGATCTTAACCCTTCTGTGGTTTTATGTGTGCCCCCGCATTACATCGGGAGGGAAAATAAAGATTGCCAAAGGCATCCTTAGGGTTTTATCACATTGCCCGCTGCCGTTTTCAGCTACGGCACTCTATCTGTCACGTTTCTGATTTGTTTCCCCCGTGACTTTAGAGTGAAGCAGACGAAACAGTGTTAATTTTATCAATCGCACCCTCCAATTCCTGCATTTTACTCTCTATTTGGGGGGGGGAAAGGAAAGTGCTGAGTTTTGCTTTGTACCAGGGATCCAGGGGGGTGGCCACCCAGTAGCTGTCGTTCATTTTGATGGTCTTATGCGAGGATCATGTTGGAGGAAATTGGAGCCATCCAACCCAACTCATGTGAGGATGGAGCCTTATTTCCCAAGCCTCTGGGTCGAGGGGCACTAGCAAGCTGATCTTCCTCATCTTCCTCCTCCACCTCAAATTTGAGCCAACCTCTTTCCAAGGCAGGGACGTCGGTAACGTCTGTGTCCAGGAATACCTCCTCCTCCTCCGGAAACAGTTCAAACACGCCCTGACTTGCCTCAGAAATACACACTAAGAGCTGAGGCGCGCTTTGCAATAGCCCTGGACCCTGAAACCACTCCCTAATGAAGACCGATAAAATTGTGAAACTGTCGGGCCTTGTGGATTCGACGGAGAGAAAGGCTCCCCTGTCCGCATGTGTGTCCGTCTTTCCTCCTCCGTCGTGGGGGGACCTGATGTTTCAGAGTGTCCAAAGATCGTTCCAGAACTAAGATCACCACAATGCTCATTGCTGACAAGGGCATTATCCGCAAATGACCATTTTGGTGGCTTCTTCAAAACTGGAAAGGATGGTGCAGAGCTCTTTCACCTGCCTCCACTCTCGGTGGCTCAACACCCCGAGGTCCGCACCGCTGCTTGTCAGGCCATGTGTCGCTTTGTACTGCGTAATGGCATTGCGCTGCTGCCACAATCGCTGGTGCATGTGGAGAGTGGAATTCCAGTGTGTTTCCACGTCAACAATGAGACAGTTGACGGGGAGGCCGAGCTGACGCTGCAACGTAGCCAGGCGGGACGAAACAGGGTGTGAACGGCGGAAGTGCAGGCAGTCCAGACCCGGGTAGTGCTTTAGAAATTTCTGGACGACAAGGTTCATGACATGTGCCAGGCAAGGGATGTGCTCCAGCCTACCGATCTTAAGGGCGGCCAGCAGATTTTGACCGTTATCGCGCACCACCGTGCCTGGCACAAGGTTCTTGTCACCCAGCACAGCGCTCGGTCTCGTTGCGGAGAGCCATCCACAGCTCCTGACCTGTGTGTGGATGGTCTCCAAGACAGATTAATTTCAACATGGCCTGGTTTCTCTGGGCACGTGATTCCACCAGAGGACCTTGAGGGAAAGAACCCTGCACCATCCCTGCGGTTTTGAAGAGCATGCGCCAAGCCTGAGAGACACCGTCACCACCAGAGACATCCCTCCAGCTCACCCAGTGAACCGTCACAGAGATATAGCGGCCTTGGCCGTGCTTACTAGTCCATGTGTCGGTGGTGAGATGGACTTTTCTGGACACAGATGCAGACAACGTGCTTGAGATTTTAGATGACACGTGGCTGGCCAGGGCAGGGATGGTTTTTCTGACAAATAAATGCCTGCTCAGCATCTGGTATTGGGGGCAGGCAAGGGCCATGATGTGGTGTAACCCATCTGTGTCCACCAGACGTAAAGGCAACATTTCCAAAGCCAAAAGTCTGGCAATGCCGACATTCAGGTTTTTGGCTTTGGGATGGTTTGGGTTGAAGTGTTTCTTCTGCTCCCAAACCTGGTAGACAGAAGGCTGGCTGCTACACTGGCCGCTGTACGGCGTGCAGGTCATCAAACTGGTGGAAGGAGAATGGGTAGCATGGATCTCTGGTGGTGCTGGTGGTACTCGGGTGACGGTGGAGGCTGAAGTGGAGGCTGATCCCTGATCATGACTCTGAGAGACATGGGCAGCTGAGGAACGCTTGGTGGTAGCGAAGGCGGAGTAGGCGGAGACAGAGGGTGTGACAGTGGTTGGAAGCCCGGCATCGGTGTGGCCTTTTTTGGCCAAGTGTTCCCTCCATTTCAACTCATGCATTCGCTGCATGTGACTAGACATGTTGGTGGTGGTTAAACACCTAAGATTCTTGCCTCTACTGATGCATTTACAGCAAAGGCGGCATATGGCATCACTGGATGAATCAGAGGCTTGCTCAAAAAAGGCCCAGAATTGAGAGGTCCTGGACCTTTTCGACGGCGAAAGGAGGGGGGGTTTTTCCCCGTTGTTTGGGGCTGGGGAATAATTTTAGATATTTTTTTGGCAACCGCCCCTCCCTTTTTGAGGCGGGCCCCAAATGAAAACTCCCCTTGTTTTCCTCCCGTCCAGTGATGAAGCGCTCGCAAGAAAATTTCGCAAAAAAGCCCACGTTGGACCCGCAAGTCGTCACAAAAACATCAACACAGGCGCTTCGTCGTCCTGATATTTTCATCCATAGGGGGGGTAAAGCCGAAAGGCACGCAAGGCGTTCCGACCCCCGGGGATTTTTCCCCGATTGCCCGGCTTCCTTCTCCTCCCTGAGGCATCAGTAACTGGGCATCGGGAAAACAAAATCCCCTCTTTGCCTCTTGATCTTTAACATGCCTTCTGACCCCAACCGTTTGTCATCAAAAGGTTTTCAAAAATGGATTTTCTACAGTGGGGGACACAGTTGACTTTTGGGGTGCCTTCGTTATGTTGGAGGATGCTGACGATGCGAGATGACTTTGTGCCGTGATAGGAGGGCGAGGGGGTAAGATTTTGGGATGCAGGTTGCATTAACCACTGAAAACAGATTGGTGCACTGTTTTCGTTACTGAGATTCCAGGCCCCGACCCATGAGCAGGCCTGACCCCCTTTCCGCTTTCCACCTGCTTTTGCTCCATGTCAAAAGATAAAAATTTAAAAAAAGGGGTTGGGGATTTTTTACGTTCTTATTAAAAGAGGCAAATCGAGCATTTTAAATCCCCTAATTTCCCCAAAGCCCAAAAGATTAGAAACAGATTTGTTTCTATCGAATACCTGGAAATGCGTCGGGGAAAACCGTAAAAAAAAATCAACAGTGTTCTTCCTTCAGTCCCAGGGGGTTTACAACTGCCCCGTAGGATAGGAATTGAAAATTTTCAAAAACTATCTACAATGTCTATCTGCGCCAAAGAGATTTCCCCGGGGCAATAAAACTTTCGAATTACCGGGTGAAAATTTCCCTTTTTTTTGAAACAATGACAAAGGAACAGTTTTCTAAAAAATTTTTCTATCAGAATTGCTACAACTGGCTTTAAAAAAAACTAAGGCCGCCCATGTGCAATCGCTTTTTAAAGGTTAAACCATCTGCCAATCTCCCGTTTTTTTCGGGGGGGCCCGCTATTTTGGACCCTTTCCGCCCTCCCGGGGGGGTTGGGATTCCCCCCCCGCGCCAGCAGGCGCGGGGGGCCTTTAAAAAGGCCCCGGCGACAGAGTAGCACTAGGGGCCTACTCTGGGGGCCCCCCGGCCCTTTCCCCCAGGGGGGAATGAAGCCCGGGGGGCCTTTCCCCCCCACCC